>JAJONZ010014640.1:0-19840 GCA_029582445.1 Solanum paucissectum | reverse complement strand
ATAAAAAATAATAATGAAATCATCATATAAAATAAATATTGCAAAGTCATAATGAAAATGATCATAATTTAAAAGTACTAAATCATGCTAAAATAAGTTTAATAAGTATTAGTTACATTACTAAATATTTAAGGAAAAATAAAATTAGATTATGTATTTTAATTGTCTAAACCAATGTAAAACTAAAGAACAAATATTTAATATTATTGTCATTCTTAATGTTGAATTGATTTTCTTTTTGCATTAGTATTGATTTTGATTTAAGTTTTATTATAATTATCAACATCTATGAACTATAATCTTTATTGGACCATTTCGAATTCTAAGTTTTAAACTTGAAATAATATATTAAAAGATAAAAACTATGAAATAGTATAAGAAATATTTTAGAATTATGCTATCAAAGTAAATATTTTTATGTATAAAATAAAATTTTAAAATTACATATATAATGTCGGGTTGTTTTTTTTTAGTTAAAACCAAACCAACCCAAATATAGTTGGAATTTTTTCCCAATACCAAATCAAGTCAAACCAAACCACTAGTTGAGTTTTTTTTTCCGATTTGACTCAATTTGCGGATTAATTCAATTTTCGGTTCGATTTTGTACACCGTACACCCCTACCCATGAGTACGAGATACATGAAGTTGTTACGAAAAAAGTTAATCGGGCCCAGACGATTGTATTTTCTTCATGTCCTAATTGTATTTTCCATAATAGTAAGTATATTTAATGTGAACGTATTTTATACTACTAGTATTTAAATGGGACCTCTTGTTCGCAATGAAGGAGTCAAAATTTTCAATAAGAGGATTCAAAATCTGTAGAAATAGACACATGTAATAGTTAAAGGGGTTCGATATCTACTATAAAAAAATATAAAAATATTTTAACAACGTATAAATAATTTCTGCCGAGGTGGCTCCGCCCTTGCTTGTGAGGATAATTGTAAGGAGTCGTTTGTTTCTAAAACGATTATTTCAGAATTAATTATTTCACGATAGATATGAAATAACTTATTTTCTCAGTCATTATTATCACAAAAATAGTGAGATAAATAATTCAAAAACTATTTAATACTTCTAATTAAACATAATAAAATAATTCTATATTTTATTTTAGAATTATTATATCTTATATCTTATCCCAAATGATTCTTTTAAGTATCTTCCGATTACATTAGAGATTCGATTAGTATAAACCTATTGGCTATTTGTGATCTCCACAATATTTGGTTCCCATATACGTGCTTAAAAATATTACTAAATTTAGTATTATAATGCAACATGCAAACTTTAATTAAGTTAATTAAAATATTAATATTACTCTACTTGCTGAATGCTTGATTTTAATTACAATAATTAATACTACTTTGTAGATAATAAATACAGCCACTTTACTAATAAATGCACACCACATGTCTCTGGCGATTTTTGTACCTCTTTCTCAACCTTCCTTTTGGCTTCTTCACTTCATAAATATCACATTTCATTTCTTTGATTTCTCAGAAAATTAATTATTTTTTTTTCGTTTTCAAAGTCAGCTTTGAAGCAAATAAACAAGAAGAAAATGAAGAGTAAAGTTGTTGTTGAAGATACATTTGTTCACAGTGAAGAGACGAATCTTACCGTTCTGAAAACTTCTCTTTTCTTCACCGGCGATGGATTCACTGCCTACGACTGCAAAGGCCAGATAGTTTTCCGAGTTGACACGTACGGTCCCGATTCTCGTGACCTGGGTGAACTCGTTCTCATGGACGCTACCGGCAGATGCCTTCTCACTGTCCGCCGTAAGGTATAAACTCACTAGCTCAATAATACTTTTTCTGATTTTGCAATTTAGGGAAAACCGAGTTGACTCAGTTATAGCAATTTCTGATTTCGGTTTAATTTTTCAAAACAGAGACCGAGTTTGCATAACAGATGGGAAGGCTATTTAGGGGAAGGAGAAGAGGGGAAAAAACCGATATTCAGCGTGCGTAGATCTTCTATAATCGGTAGATCTAACGTGACGGTAGAGGTATACAGCAATCCGACGGAGGAGTATCAGATCGAAGGATCATTTGCACAGAGAAATTGTACATTCTTCAACGCCGACAAGGTATCTGTGGCTGAGATTCGACGCAAAGTGGATGCTTGTGCTCATGTGGTGCTTGGAAAAGACGTTTTCTCTCTCTCAATAAAACCTGGGTTTGATAGTGCCTTCGCCATGGGATTAGTTCTCGTGCTTGATCAAATCCAAGTTGATGATTTTTCTGATAATCGGGTTGATGCCGACCCAATTATCTCCGATGATTCCAATTTTTCTGATAATCGGGTTGATTCTGACCGAATTATCTCCGATGATCCAAATTTTTCTTCTTAATTTATTCTATAAAAGAGTTTTAAATTATATATTATACTATATATTTGGTGTATAGTTTTGAACTCTTTGTAAAATTAATCTGTTCCTTTTTGTCTTTAATGTAAAATAAGGAATCCTACTAACTGAATCAAAGTATAATAATTTGCCCATTATTAGAGAAAAGAATCTGGAATTATTCTCAATTTTTAGCATTGAGTAATAATATACACCATGGTGGCGAAAGACAAATTTAATAGTTTCGAGTTTCGACTTGTAAAATTTTGCAATTGAACTAACTTCTCTGGTTATTTGTGTAATAAATTTTTTGTGTTTTGTTATATATGTATTCTTATAACATTGTTGTGCTCTATTTGGTACAATAAATGAAGTATATTTTTTTTCATTGCCATCTTCCTCGAGTAATTTTGTTCATCAAAACTTAAATGTATGAGAAATTCATCTAGTATCTTTTTTCTCTACGGAATTTGAACATACGATTTCTTCCTTCTTAGTCCACTTTATTAATTACTAAAAAAATACCTTTGATACAATATTCGTCTATTTGGCCCTTTTGGATTCTACTTAAATATTGAATTCGTGGCAAATATATGACGTTGGCCTCTGATTATAATGGTGGAATAATTAATCATATCCCATAGAGAATCAAGAATAGGAAAAAGTGGAAATAGTAAAGATAGCAAAAAGTGAAGTTTATTTTCATTTTATATTTTGGCTTTGAATTCTTTTGTTAATCCCATAGGCCATAAGCATAATTTGGTGCAACCTTGTGGTGTCCAATGTAACTCTCCCAGTAACGCTCGTTAATTTCTCGATGATCACTATGAGTTAACTAATATTTGACACTAAGGTTATGAAGTTGGGTTGTTTGTTTATTATATTTTGATTATAATGAAGGGATTATTATGATGTAACAAAAACGAATCAATTATTTTACCATGATTAATAATGAAAGAAAGATATGTTTATCTATAAAAAGTAATTTTCTGTTGATAATATTATCATTCTTATTAGGATTATTATTAGTGTGTTGTATGGTTCACATTGATGTTGACAATAATAAATGACTTGTCTTAAACCCATCAACCGCAAAGAAACGTTAAATTTGCTTCAATCAATTATTGCAGTATCTTTTTCTTTCTTTCATAGTCATAGTGGACCTTTAAATGGGACTGCTAGAATTATTTTGCCCTTTCACCCAAATCTATAAAAACAAAACCTTGCTATGGGCTTATATTCTACAGTTTTCACCTTCTTCTCTTCCCCATCTTCAAGTTTTTCGAGTTCGGAATTAAAAGTGTCACTTTTTACCACTAAAATGTATAAAGAGCTATTCAATTTTTGTTTTAATCAAAAGGGACAATTCATTGGTGAGATAGCGAGACATAACATTGATGAATACGCACAGGGGCGACTCTAATAAATCGGTGGCCTAAAGTCAAATTCGAATGGAGGCCTTAAATTTGAATATATATTTTTTTATAAAGTTTATTATAGCCAATTATTTAATCTTTTCTTGAGACATAGTATTCATAATTTGTCAAACTTCTATTACTTCTTTGCTCTTTTATGAAAAAAATTTATTTTCTGCAAATAATACTCAATATTTTTTTAAAAAAAAATACTTAGAACCTATTATTTTTTAAAAAACAAGGCCCCTCAAATTTTGGGCCCTAAGACAATTGCTTTTTTTAAAAAGTTGTAGAGCCGCCCCTGATTATACGCATTTCACTATACATAAATATTTATAACATACTTGGTAAATTAGTAAATTTAACGAGAATAGTAAAATAATGAATATAAATCTTATATTAGGATACTAGCATGATTCACATGTTAAAAAGTTGAATGAACTCAAATTCGAATATTTCTATTTATATCATTTACTCCAAAAGTCTTATAATTCTGTTTTGTCGCTTTGATGAATATGGGACACAGATTATGATTCTTATGTCTGGATGGTTGTCACTTGCCAGTTAACACACGGCCCACACCTTTAATCAAATCCAACTTTTTAACCTAAAGTATGCTATAATTAGATGGGTCACCTAAAAGCAATTTGTATTAGCCAATACTTTAACAAGTTAGAGTCCGTTACTTAAAAAAAGTAGCTTTAAAGTAAAAAATAAAAGTCAAACTGAAATGATTTTTAAATAAAAATATTAAAATAGGGGAAGACCTATTTTTGGTTTCTGACTTATTTTAAGTCATTTTTTACTTGTCAAACACTCCGTAACTTATTTTAAGTCATTTTTGACTTATTTTAAGTTATTTTTTATATTTGCCAAACGCTTTCAGAAGTCAAAAACTGACTTAAAAGTAGATTTGACCGACTTTTAAGCCAATCCAAACGGGCTCTTAGTGAGGACCCTCTTTCATTTATATTTTTAAAAATAAAATAAAAAGAGATTCAATAATTAGTTTGAATCCTACCTGGCTACATATTGCGTTGTATTGATCCAAGTGAATGGGAAGAAAGTACATATTAAAATAATTGAATAATAAAAGAAAGAAAGAAATTATTTTAAAATTTTATATATCTTTTTGTATACCATGGTGCACGATTTCATAAATAGTTTCATTCGAGATTGTGATGGAGGCCATACCTTACTGTCATCGACTTTAAATTTTAATCATGCCACTGGACATTTAATTTGGACATTGCACAATGATCCCAACAATTATGAGTTATTTTTGTTCTAATTCGAGTTAATCTCGTCTTCTTGAAGAAATTTTTATTTTTGCACATAAGAGATTTGAAAAGATTATATTCTTCTGTTTAAATGGTAAGAAAACAAAATATCTCATTTCTTCAAAAATCAAAAGGATAATAAAAAAAATCGATATACACATTTGTATGAAGACCCATAATTTTGCAGTATTAAAGGCCACATTATCTTCTGCCAACGTTACATTTACCAATCTTTTTCATGTTGTATCCCCCCCCCCCCTCCCAAATCCCAAATAAATATTTTACGGATTACATTAGTTTTTTTGGGGTATATATATCATAGTTTTTGTCAAAATATATATTTTGTGTGTGTATTTTTTTTTTATAATTTTCTTTTATTGTTTAGACCCAGTCCAATACCAATAGGTCCAACTGATCAAGCCCAACCATTATATTGAGAGTTCTTCCTAATGTCTTAGGTTAGTTCTAACACAATTTATATTTTACAGTTTTAATATGGATTCAGCATATTGAAAATAATATGTATTTTCTCTGACGACTTAAACTTTTAGATGAGATAGTCGTTACATATTTTAACATGTTATCAAATTAATTAGAATGTGGGCGAGGGAGGAGAATCTCATTATGATTCAAACCATGTTGAAGGTAATAGATAAGTAAATAAAATGTGTTATCTATAACTTAAATTTTTATTTGAGATAGTCACTTACTTCAACGCAACATCGTCTCCTACTCAACTCTAGAAGACAAATTAAGAAGCCAATTTATCTCCTACTATTTCAACATTAGGCATCCACACTTTGTTACTTATTCCATTTTTGGCTCGTGTCATATTAATATCCATGTGAAATAGACAAATATATAATTGATTTAAATCATAACGCATCGAGAAAATTAAAAGGAATTTATCATAATCACTAATCAGAAATCAACTTTATATTAGTCTGATTTGCTTTATTACAGATTTTATAAACCGAAAGACGTAAAATTGATGTGATTTTTAAAAATTGCAAAAGTTGACTGAAACCTAACTATACGAGATGGACAATTGTTGTGTCTTTTTTCTTCAATAGGCCGGTGGACTTGATTAATTACAAAGTGGAAATTAAAGTTCCAAAATTTGGCTAATTCAACTAATCAAAAGTTGTATAATTTGAAAAAAAGAAGACTGATTATTTAGTCCACTGATTCCTTAACCTAGTCATACTCCAACGCTAAGCTTTTCTCTAAATTACTAATAAATGTCACCTAATTAATAGAGTGTTCCTTTTAAATTTGGGCCATAACATTTCCTTCTCTTAAATTTCGTGTTCAGACAAATACCTCAACACTTATTGGGAAAGTTTACTGCCGAGCGTCTGTAACACACCTCAAGCAAGCAGGGGCGGATTTAAGAAGGCCACTTCGTTGAAAAAATAATATACTAAAGTTGTAGAAGCAAACGTAGAGTATATATATTCTTTAAGTGACACTCGTAACCAACGTTGTACGTAGCTTGGTTGGGTAAGGCTTGGAAGTAATACATTTCGAAAAAGGAAAATTCATCGAGAAAAGGTATAGAAGTATACTGCTTTTTTCATTTTAAAAGGTTACACTGCTTATAAAAAATCTCGTGTACGCCACTGGCCTCAGCCCTCAAGCTACTTTTTTGTCCTCCATAATTTTTCTAAATAATATTATACCCTATGAAAGTTTTAAGCTCCTACATAATTGATTCTATTGCCGGGTCAAATACTTTATTGATGAAATAAATATGTATACGAAATTCTGTAACGTAGAAAAATTATGTTATGTTGTTGCTTGAACAATTGGTCAATGAACCAAAAAATTCAAATAAAGTTTCTTTCGAAATATGGCAACTCCATTCACTTTGCTATGTCATATTTTCAAACATATGACTATGCAGTGTGAAACTGCACACTATGATCAAGACTAACGGCTTTTGTATTGTCTGTTCTAGAAATGGTCCTTTTCCAAATCTAGAAATTGCATCAATTTTAGGTTCCAGAGTGTGATAATATAAAAGATATTTACATCATCAATTACTACTATTTAAAATAGTATGACTTACATAAATCCCATACTCACTACATTCCATGATAGCTTTTGATTTTTTCGAGATTTAAACTAGTTAAGTTCTTTTTACCGTAATGTTTTCATATATCTTTTAAATATTTTCAGTTGTCAATTACTATAATACTACCTCTAGTCCATTTTAATTGTCTTGCATACTAAAAATAGTTGGTTAAATCATTTTTTAAAATTATAGTAATATTAAACATTTGTTGTCATTTTCATCATTGCTCAATAAATGTGGAGAGAGATTAATTAATATGGTGAAAAAAAGTAATCTTGAATTGATGAGATAAAAAAGTAAATAAGATAATATAGACAATTTAGTTTTTTCTTTAATATATTTTGTATTTTCAAAAGACGTACAAAGAAAAATATAACACGTAAAAATGGATCGAATGGAGAACATGATTTATTAAAGTTGCTGGCGTCTAAGTACTCTACATACAAAATGCCGTGCATATATGTTCGTAATTTACGACTATATTTAGTCAAATGAGCCATTATTGTGGATTTTAAAATTTTGTATATTAAAAGACATTTAATAGCATTTCGTATTTTGAAACGCAATACGTATACAAATGCGATCATTAAATCCAAGTATAGAGTAAAAAAAGGGACAATAATGAATATATGGACCATACTGAGACATGTGCCCAGGAAATTAGAATATATCACCATTTTTATATATAAAAATAATAATAATAATAATAAAGAAATAAAAATAAATATTTCTCATGTGTTGAGATTGAGATCGTATTGTCATTTTCTTATTTAGTCATCGAAATCTTTTAACCTCATCATTTACTTTTATTGTTTGAAGTCAAAAAAATATTTTCTTAACATGATATTAAGGACGCAGACACAAATTAAAGCCTTTATTGTGTTTGCTAATGTCGGCTTCACATATTAAGTTATTTACGTCGCATATGTCCAAATGTTTATTATGTCATTGAGTTGTTAGAGTGCTCCTCGTTAATTGAGGGAATGAATTGTTATCACCTTAAATAAGCTATAACTTTTGCGATTAATTAAGTTTATTATTATCAGTTTTTTTTACATATGGGAATACACATGTAATTTTTTAAAATATACTAAAATAAGAAATGTTTTCTGCGTTACAGAGTTAAAATATATAATGCTTGTCTGGAATATATTCTTAAGTTTTTCTCATCAAACATATACAAGTTAAAAGGCAAATTTAGACTGTGAGAGTAGTTAAGCGTATTGTGAGTAGCTAAATATGTATCACAACGAGGTTGGTAAAATATGAAATTTATTTAGTCTATTCATCACAATATTTGTTTTAAAATGGATATTGTTGTTGTTTTTTTTTTAAAAAAATGAGTCATTTACATTGAACAAATAAAATTGGATTGCAATTTTCAACCCCCAGTCAACGTTACATTTATAATTTTATTGACCTTTATTTGTGGATAGTTGTGTTACGTACGTAGTTACGTTGCAAAAGTTTTTGCAAAGGGTTTAACTCAATTATCAATTAAGATTCAACCATGTCACTTTAATTAGGGGTGACATTTGGATCGATTCGGTTTTAATATGAAAATTTTGATTTAATTTCAATTTTTGGATTGAAGAAATTATGATTAAAAATAAGTTTTGACTGAATTGGATTGTTTTTTGATTTAGAATTAATTATTTTTTTGTGAGCAAAGTTATCTGTCTTTTATCACCAACCACATATCATCCACTATTTTCATATTTATTGTCATCTCTAGGAGAAACAAAATTATGGGATTATGTATAGCGGCTACTATTGAACCGTTGTATTCACAGCAGAATGCGGACGACCATTCACATGGATTTAAAAATTTAATCCAAATTCATGATGATTTATCTTGTAGTGGATCACTGCAATATTGAAAAAATATCAACTTTAAATTGATTAGGTGACACTATAGGGAAACAATTATAAGTGGACCTTCAGACTATAGATGTATAATGGCGAAGAGACTACGTACCTTTATTTAACCTTAAACTCAAAATATCCCAAATACAATCAGCAATAAAACAAAACTGAATCCGATACAATCTAGTATGGTTACATCGTTATATATGAATGTGGTCGAATTTAATGAAAAATGGCCAAGGCAATTGCGGATAGAGTGAGCATAAAGCTGGCGAATACGGTCGTTGAGGACGAAGGCGGAGGAGGAGGAACGACACCACCGGGAACGGAACCTGTAGGTCCATCAACAGGTGGGTTGGTACCTGGAGTAGTAGTGCTGTCGTCGGAAACTGAAATTTCTAATTTCTGTCCACCTTGGCAGTGTGTGCCAAAAGTACAAATAAAATAGTGATCATCAGTAGAATTAAGAGTTATATTTGCTGGTCCTGTCATTATGGCAGTGCCTATTGCATTCTGCGAATTGCATCCATCGAACGAAGTTTCTTCTACTTGTAGCACGTCATGTCGACCAGTCGCAAAATTGAACACTGTCAAAATTATTAAAATAAGAAACATAGTAACATGAATTAGTTTAATTTGAAGGATATTATAATCTGATGAAAATTGAGAAATTAATTAAGTGTATATATATATATACCTAGAGTATCGCCAACTCTGAATATTTTTCCAGCAGTCCAATTTGTGTAAGCTACCGCGCCATTGCTTGGTACGATCCAACCCATGTTGTCCCCTACCACATGCACCGTTTGTGCTGCCGTGTCTTGCACCATACTTGCGATGGCTAAAGCACTAAAAACGATCATGTACAACATTTTGTCCATGTCTTAATTTTTTGGTAACGTTATTTTTTGCACTTTATTGGTAATTGCTAGTTTGGTAGGGAAGGATGAGATGTCTATAGCTAGCAATATGACTCTCTATATATAAGAGAAGGGATTTTGAATTGGTCTAAACTTTCAACTTGCGTGGTGCTTGGTTATGACTTATGACTTTCTATTATAGCAAGAGTGGTGGGAAATCAAAGTAGGAATTTAATGTTGGTTGGACCATTGGGACATCAAAGAAAAAAATTAGCAGGAAATTAGAACTCGGAAGAGAAAAGTAGAAGGCGGACTAATTCAACTCCCTAAATAATCAAAAAATAATTAATGAAAGTCAATACACACTTGACTTGAACCTTTCATATTACGGTACATGAGACTTGTAGCTATTTTTCTATACAACAATTACGAAATTGATTTACAGCTGATAGTTATGCTAAGTTCCTCTACTATATTAAGAATTACCAATTAATTAAGGGCTAATATTTTAGTTTAGATTAGTTAATGGCAAGGAAACTTACCAGATGATATGATAATGATAAGAGAAAAGGCTCAAATATGCCATCGAACTTTCAGAAAAGGCTCATTTATGCCATCCGTTAAAAGTTTGGCTCATCTATGCCATTACCGTTTAAGAAAAGGCTCATTCATGCCATTATTTTTTAACGGTGGTTTTGCAAAACCATTTTTTACACGTGTCCACTTATAATTCGGCCACGTCATTATTTTTTTATAATAAAAAATTAAAATTCTGAACAAACATTTTAACGGTGGTTTTGCAAAACCATTTTTACACGTGGCCAATTATAATTCGGCCACGTCATTATTATTTTTATAATAAAAAATTAAAATTCTGAAATTTGAAATGTTGTTGCTGAAATTTGATTTTTTATTATAAAAATAATAATGACGTGGCCGAATTATAATTGGCCACGGGTAAAAAATGGTTTTGCAAAACCACCGTTAAAAAATAATGGCATGAATGAGCCTTTTCTTAAACGGTAATGGCATAGATGAGCCAAACTTTTAACGGATGGCATAAATTAGCCTTTTCTGAAAGTTCGATGGCATATTTGAGCCTTTTCCCTAATGATAAATATAAAGATATGAATGCATCCAAAAAACATTTATAGAATTAAACTATTTCGGATTGTTTTTAAAGGCAAATTTAGATAAAATAGCAGGATAACTTATCCGAAATGGTAGATAAAAACATATCCTGAGAAGTAAATGTTTTAATGAGGTGATCAAAATCAACACTAATGGAAGTTTCTTAAAGGACATAGGAAGAGCAGGTAAACTGCCGTATTAGTGATGTGGTAAGGAATGGGATTTTTTTTTACGAAAGTAAGCCGTTATTAAAATTAGTTTATTAAAATAATACGCTTTTTTTTTTGAAATTTTACAAAATTAATATAAACATTTTTAATAACATTTTAGATTATATTTTATTAAAAAAATTCAATGATAAAAAGAAAAAAGATTGAGGAGTAACGTTAAGATTCACTCCAAGTAACGTTACTCCATCATATCTTTGTCTCTTTGTCATTGAATATTTTTTTTAAAAAATTAACCTAAAACGTTACTGAGAAATACGTTCATAGTTGTTTTGTAAAATTCTAAGGAATGATAATGGTGATGTAAGTTATGCATTCTCTGTTGCAGTAGCAACACTGAGGCCGAGGCAAAAACAACAATGTATGGAGCCAATTGGTGTGTCGCAAACATTTGGATGGAATTAGACTCTCTGATCATTGTCGACATGATAAAGAATAGATTCACCAACAATTTGAAACTCTAGATGATCATAGAGAGCACTATACAGAGTCTAAATCAAGCAACGATACTATCTCGAGAGGTGAAAGCTTTGGTGAATATTGACTTATGAAAAGTAAAGTGAATACAAGTTAAACGGTTAGTTCATCGAAACAGGGGAACAATTGGAATCGTTTTAATATCGTACTAGCTAGAAATGTATCGCAATGTTAAGGAGAGTAAAATAGAATATCTTTTTTTGTTCATATATGATCACTTTGAGATATAAAATAATTTCTTTCGTTTTCTAAGAAAATGAATTAACTAATATGCGGCATATTAAACCTGCAGGAACTAAGTACCCCTGATGATCGTTATGTTAATAATCTTCTTGGACTTTGTTTAAAGCTGTTTTCCTTGATATGTTCTTTCTCCTTGAGATGAGGGAGATAAAAATTCTTGAATTTATCAACCTTCGTCAAGAAAATATGAGTATGAAGCAGTATGCTTTGAAGTTCACTCAATTGGCTTAAGTATGCTCAAATGGTTGCAGTGACTCTAGAACAAGAATAAGTAAGTTTGTTTTAGAGACAATGTGGGGACAACCTAGACCTTTTCCATTGAATGGACTTGAATGTTACCTCATGAATTTACTGTCAGTGTGAAACACCAAAATTAGAGGCTTTAAAGCATGGAAATTTAAATCGGGTCTGTGGGACTTATACGTATATCACCCAGGTTTCAACTTAATCAAAGATAAATTTATTTATTTTGTATCACTGGAGATGGTAAAACTATCATCTTTACATGCTTGGTATGAATTACTGCAGAATTATTCACCATCATTATTTATATTCGATCAACAAATATTGGTAAAACTGTATGATAAAATACACCATAACTGTTACTTATAGATTGTTTATTCGATACTACAAGGGGACATGCCTACTGTACCAAAATAATCTGCACTGATGATGATCGTAAAAACAATACAACAATTTTACTGCCACTCACAAAACAAAACTCAATCCAATAATTAAAAAAAATCCATCACATTATTATTGCGTATGATATTGTAGTATAAACTAGGAAGCTCAACACCTCCTTAATTTGCCCAATTTAAAGTAAAGTGGCCAAGGCAATGGTGGACAGACTGAGTACAAAACTGGCCAACACGGTCGTTGAGGACGAAGGCGTAGGAGGAGCACGAGCACCTGGAACAGAATTTGAAGGTCCTGCAGCAGAGGGTGTAGGTGCACAAGCTTCTGGTTGTCGCACAACAGGAGTTGTTGGATTGCTTGGATTAGGCGGGTTGGCTTCTGGAGTACCAGTGCCGCTGGAAACTGTAATAGCTAATTTCTGGCCATTTAGGCAGTGCATACCAAAAGTGCAAATATAGTAGTGTTCTCCAGTAGAGTTTAGAGTCATATTTGCTGGTCCTGTCATTATAGCATTCCCTATGGCATTCTGTGAATTGCAACCATCGAACGATGTTTTTTCTACTTGTAGCACGTCATGTCGGTCGGTCATGAAATTGAATACTGTTTAAAATACGGAAAGTAACGTAACATAATCAGACACTGGATGTGTGTTAATACAAAATAAGCTGAAGGATATCAGAAAATACACATACCTAAAGTGTCACCAACGCTGAAGGTTTTCCCAGCAGCCCAATTTGTATAAGCTGCCGCGCCATTGCTTGGTATGATCCAACCCATGGTGTCCCCAACCATATGCACCGTTTGGGCTGTTGCGTCTTGCATCATACTTGCAAAGGCTAAAACACCAAAGACCATCATGCACAACATTTTGTCCATATCTTTAAGTTTTTGGTAACTTTCTTAATTCTTTTCAAAAGACGTTTTTTGGAAGTTGATGATTGCTATGCAGTTATTTAGGGTAGGATGAGATGCCTAGATAGACAATATGGTTCTGTATATATAAGGGAAGGGATTTTTGAATTGGTCTAAACTCTTAAATTGCGTGGTGCTGGGTCTTGAGTTTCTATTATAGCAATAGCGGTGAGAAATCAAAGTAGGAATTTAATGTTGATTGAAACATTAACAGGTAGAAAGAAGAACCCGAAAGAGATGTTGGAAAATGGGGCTAATTCAACTCCCAAAATAATCAAATGGAGCTATTAGTAAATGGACACTTGACTTGGAAGTTGAACCTTTCTTTTTACGATACCTGGACTTGCACAGTTTTGCAATACGATAGACGAAAATGATTTGCAACTGCAAAGTAAGGTTCCTCCTTTGATTATCAGAAAAATTATTGCTTCTTACTAACCTCCTCACCCTTTAAAAACTACTGTACATATTTTTGATAGCTTTAATCCTGTGAGAATTTTTGTTTAAATTACTACAATTTGTTACTATAAAAACAATCATGAATCCATGATACAAAATTCCAAGTTTACACCGTCTTACTCTTAGCTGTAAGTTCTAACCATCTGAACTCAAGACACTCCGTTATTTCTCAAGACATTTTCTACGTTATATATTGAATTTCAGCAGTACGTACCAATAAACAAGAAAGATCACTATGAACAAGTCGACATTTATTTATGTTAGTAAGACACTAGAAAACCACAATATATCACAAAGTACAGATCACAGAAAGATCAGGAAAGTTGATCTCTAAAACGCTAATTCCTAAACTACTTAACACACTATTACAATCGTCCAAGTACGATGAAACATGCACTGGACGAAGGCCTAATTTATTTTAGATGCTACACTCAACAACTAATGGTAGCAGCAGATTGATGTTGTGGGGTATGTGCTCGCTCTGGCTGGTTAATCTGGTCATTATCCATCACCAGGCCAGCCCTGTTCTTATCTTTCTCCTCCTCCACCGAACTAGGTTCTTCACGGAAACCACTAGCTTCTCCAGCAAATGCTGGGTCCTGAATGTTGTACGTCTCTCCTCCTGCGACATTTCTTTCTGGTGTACCCTTATCTGGAATGTCGTGATTCATGTTATCTGCTCCACTAATGTCTATTATATCAATCTGGGACTCTAGATTTTCCCCGTATCCTGGTTTCTCCCCGACTTCTATTCCTGCTTCAGCAACATTTGTCTCTCCAATTACAGCATTTGCAAACACTCCCTTGAAATAGTCCTTGTCCATGGAATCATTCCAGAAGTCGGCATCAATTGCTATAGTCTCCTCTGTAACATTTTCAGCCATTTTATCTCCATCCTCAAACTGAATGTCATTGCTGGCCTCAGTTTTCCTATCTGAAACCTCTGTACCAGCCATTTCCTCTTCTTTTTTATGCTCTGTATTTTCCTTATTAGCGCCCATCTCATCCCCCTTGTCCTCCATTTCAACTTCTACTATAGTCTCCGCTGTGCCATTTTGAGCCAGTTTGCCTCTATCCTTGGCTGGAACGTCATTACTGGCTTCATATTTTTGCCTCTGCAAGACATCTCCACCAGACAATTCCTCTTCTTTCTTGTGCTCTGTGTCCACCATTTCATCTTCTACTACATTCTCCTCCTTCTCCAAGCCTTCCTTTTCTTCTATGGCAGATTCCATGTCTTTCTTCTCCATGTTTTCCTTCTCTATATCTGCGATATCCATTTCCTCTTCTTTTTTTGTAGCATAAGACGTACGTTGTCGCTTCTTTGCCGGTTCAAGCACTGCTGGAAGTGGCATTGCCTTAACCTTCTGACTGATCCGTGCTGATCTCCTCGGAGCCTCACCAGTAGTCCAATCAAATTCTGACATACCAGGATTTCCATTGTGTGTTTTCAGGTATTTCTCCAACTGCCTCTTATTCCTTATCTCCTCTCCTGTTGGAGCAACAAATACAACCTCATTCTTCTTTGCTCTAACACCCTTTTTCGGCATGAGCTGCAAATAAACAGATAAGAGGAAAATATATAAGGTGTCCAACTATGCCTCACAAGAAATACTTAACTATCCCTTGTTGAAGGATACAATCCAGGGAGCTTTCAAATACTGATTTCTCAAACAAGCTAAGTAGGACACTATACAGAACTCTTCACTCATCAATAACGATATCACGAACATGGATATGGATATGTAGCTCGTGAAGAGAATAATTAAAGACAGCACAAAACAGACACCGAAAAGAAAGAGAACTATTAATTACTTCCCATTTGGTACCTCACAATTCCCTCCGAACTTTTGAGATGGCACAAGTCATGGTGGTTGTCAAGTGTTGAACCATATAAGCTTATTTAGATTTCAAGCTTAGTGAGCAGAAACAGTAGTATTATTCATATTGTAATTCTTGTATGGTTGGTTTACTAGTTATTTCTAAATGAAATTTACACTCATATTCCACTATATTGTCATCCAAAGTTCATGTTTAACTAGAAAATAGAAATTTCTTCAAGAAGCTCAGAAGAAACTCCAGCCTTTGCAACAACAAAAATCAGCTTCTGTTACATAACCAAAAACTAAACTTTGTTGCCTTAATCTAGCTTGTTAAACAGATCACCAACTCTTTATCTCTCTCCCAAAGTCAACTCTCCAATCAACAACAGGAACAAACAAGAGAAAATCACTTAAATCTGGTACTCCGTATCTGATCAGACTGAAGTAAGAAATAAATCTAGAAGAAAATACTCAACTAATAACTGAAATAAGGGAAAATAAACAGAACTAATAACTGAAAGCCATATGAAACAATTTGAGTGGAACTATAGCATTCTCAAAACAAGCAAAAGAGTTTTATAGTAACATACATAACACTAGCAATATTGGTAAAAAAATTACCAGTTTCTTCCAAGATAGAGGCGCAGGAAGCTCCACAGGCGAAACATCCATATTGTTACTTGCCATTATTGTCTTCTCCAAATATCAAAACTCAAAAACTACAACTTAGCTCTGTTTTTGCATCAGTAAAACCATATGAGAAGCTTGCTTGACATATACTCTTAAAAGACACCGCAACTCATACGAAACACGCAACAGATTTATCACACGTCGCACAAGTGGACGGATAGGATTTGTTGAATAAAGCCTGTTATGGGATAGGGTGACTATTCTCCTTTTCTGTGATTTACGAGGATAGACACGTGGTGTCTGCTGGCTCAATCAAACGACGTGCTCCATTTTTGGATTAGTTCATGCCTTACTTTTTTTTTCCAGTGGATAACGTTCCCCAAAACTCTATTAACTGAATTTAAATATTGGATTTTGGATCCGGTAGCGCAAGTCATGTTTCTTACGCAATCTCCTTTTATTACTACTACTATTAAACCAGAGGAAAAAAACAAAAACAAAAAAAAACTATTAAACCAGAGGCGAAAACAAAAGGACTGTTAAATCAATGTTACAAGCTTGCATTGAGCATATTTTTGGATAGGTTTGAAATTAAGTAGATTGCTAGCGAATAGCAAATAGTTTAAGCAAACAACTTACAAGTAGCTTAAACTAACAACTTAAAAGTAGCTTTCTGAAAAAATTTACAAAACAAATTGCAAGTAATTTACATATAGTAAGTAGTTTAAACACAGTTTTCAAATAACTTCTCAAAAGCTTTGCAACTGCTTCCTTTCAAATTAGGGAAAAAAGTCTGAAATATATTCGAACTTTGACCGAAATTGTTGTTACGATACCAAACTTTGGAAATGATCTTTTACCCCTGCACTATTTAATACTTATTTTAAAGGTATATATGTGCCCACGTGGACATAAAAAATAATGCATAATTATAAATAGTAATGTGTCCACGTGGGCACATATATACCTTTAAAATACACTATTAAATAGTTCAGGGGTAAAAGGTCCTCCATAAAATTTGGTATCGTAACAACAATTTCAGTCAAAGTTAAAGTATTTTTCAGACCCTTTTCCCTTCAAATTATTGTACATTATTTAGTTTGAAAATAAATAAAAAATCTCTCTCTCTCCCCCTTTTTTCTTGGACTATATCTTTTGTTGTTTTGATATTTTATTACTAGTATTATCTTTTGTTGTTTTGATAGTTCTTTATTATTATTTTATAACAGAAACATATATATCAGTAAATATTTTTTAACCCTCTCAATTATTTACCTGACAAGAAAATAGAATAAGGAAATAATTCTGATAATTAACAATTTATTCAAATATCACTTCATCATTATTCGGTTGAATTGAACACTTCTGAGAATCTTCCAACACACTCCGCAATATGGTGGTAGCCCAAGTCTATATTGGACTAGTTCAAGCATGGATTAACATGAAATACAAGCCCAAGAAAATGGCCCAATCTTAAAGAGCAAACAATCGATGAACTTTGATACGTGCTAATGAGAGGTAGCAAGTAGTCAATGAAATATTTAGAGGTGCCGGGTAAGATGCCCCAACACTACCTTTATAAAAAAATAAATCTGGAGTTACATACTACACAAGAACATGTTTTATAGAAAATAGTGAGTTTTTATCAAACTACAAAACAACTCACTTTATGCATTATTATTTGACAAACAACGCGAAGTATACAAATTATAATACTCGGTTATCACTTATCAGACATCACAAAACTAAAATTAGTTTAGAGCTTGTAAAAGAGACGGAAGGAAAACTCTTCATAGTCGAGAGCAATCTATTTCATAGCTACTTATATACTAGCAGTCCTTATTAGTTATCTAAACCATGTGCTCAAGAGTCTGATTAACATGGGAAGAGGCTGTGAAACTAAGAAGCAGCAGTCAAGGGAGGTCGATGAGATGGTGCATCAAAGAAGTTCTGGGATGGTGCTGAATTCTCATGTTGTATACCAAATTGCCTACTCAGTTCATCTTCCTCACCCTCATTCTCATATTCTTCACCAGCATCCCACAGGAATCGAGCATAAGAGGCCAGTACGTAGCTGCAATAATACCCGTTCGTCACATTAGAAGTCAAAATAAAACATGTAATCATCTCATTTAAAAGCTTAAGCTATTAGACAAATGTTATTTTATTTAGTTATGTCTTTCAACACACCCCCTTCACGAGCGACATGTTCTTTTCACGTGAAAATTCTTTTTGATAATGAATGATAGTGAGACTCGATTTCCAGAGTTCTTGCTTGCTTTGATACCATGCTGATTAGGTTCAAAATCCAAATATTTAATATGATATCAAAGCATGCAAAAAGTCTTTGGGATCAAATTTCACCATCACTCATTATCAAAAAGATAGTTACACATGTTTGGCCATGAATAACGAATCAAACCCACGAGGAAGGGACGTGCTAAAAATATAATTAAGTAAATAAAAGTATGGGCAAATGGACCACCAAGATATTTTTGAGAGAGTGGACAAAAAAAGTGGCCCATCTGGTAGAGCCCATTCATTCAGGCTGGAATCAATTGGAGGTTCCATCAATCATAAACATGATAACAATGCCCAGAAAGTGACATAGTATATAACAATCTTTATCCCACTGAATATTTCAAATCTTAAAAAGGAAATGCAAAGCATATGCATACCAGTCATCAGGGTCAGATTTCACAGCTCGATCAAAGTAAGTGTGGGCACGAGCAGCGTCTTTCTGAGTTTGCCATATCAGTTCAGCGTAGAGTGACAACGCATTACCATCATTCGGGTTTGCTAAAATCGCTCTTCCGCAGTATTCCTCAGCTTTTTCTAAATCAGCCCTAACCTGTTTGCATCAATAATTGGCATCCCACGAATCAATAAATCAGTGTAGTAGTAAAAAACAACTCAAAACAAAATTAGGCAGAAGCGGAGGCGGATGGAGCTGTGAATAGCACATTTTGAACCTATCAAGTAAAAATTCTGGATCTGAATGCAGAGGAAATTTCGGGTGTATAGTGTTTTTCAATTTTCTCATGTTTTGTTGAGTAAAATAACTTTCCTTTCAAACTTAGGAAAATATTTTTCAAAACTTTCCTCCAACTTCATATTACAATTTTTGTTGAACAAATAAATTTAAAGCTTATTTTTTAAAGGGAAAAGGGTCAAAAATGCCCTTAAACTATGTGAAAGGAACAAAAATGTCCTTCGTTTATAGTTTGGCTCAAAAATACCCTTGTCGTCAATACTTTGGTTCAAAAATGCCCTTGCAGTCAATACTTTGGTCCAAAAATGCCCCTATAGTTACTAAATAGGTCAAAAATGTCATTTTCCGAATAAGTATATTATTTTTTCTTTTTAAACACATTTTCTTCTTAATTAAATTATTATATAAGAACCATGTTCTTGTTTTCTTTCTTTTAAAATCACTTTAAAA
>JAJONZ010014639.1:0-27095 GCA_029582445.1 Solanum paucissectum | reverse complement strand
TACAACTCCTATTGTACAAGTTGGAACCTTTTATTGTAGATTACCTTCTGCAAAAAATATTGTAATCAGGCAGATCATGTAACTTCAACAAAACGATTGTGTTAAACATGTCACAATATATACATGCAGAAATAAATCATGTTTAGAAATAATACCTACAAAGACGTTTGCAAATCAAATAAAAAACAGAAAGAAAGAAAAACAGACCTCTGTACTCTTTTTGTCAGAGAATTAAAAATAGACCTCTATACTTGAAAGCATATAGCAGTAAACAAACCTATATACTTTTCTTGTGTGAGAATTTAAAACAGACATCTATACTTGAGAGCAAATATCAGATCACACAATATTTTAAGGTGTTTCTTTTTCTTTAGAATATTTTAGAGGCAACATCAAAAGTGCTCCTTACAGAAATGGAAAAATAAAATGCATCTTGTGCACGTAAGTTAAATTTTCATGCAACATCTTAATCTCCCAAAAGTGAGCTAACCAATACAAATATCTACCGATGCATAGCCTATATTGTTAATAGCAAAATGACATGAGAACTCCTCCTTCACATCAGAAGAACAAGAACTTACATAAATATGTTTACAACATCACTATTCTAACCATTATCCAAGCTTAAGTATTTTTTATTTTGTCAAATTCTGAAAAATGGTATGTCCAATTTATCATTTTCAATGTAATTGTAGTATCATTAGGCAAGGAAACTATTTGGCCAGCTAATGTGCTATCATATTAGCCTCTTTATGACGGTGGCCTATAACAAATATTACTGAATCATCTTCTTCTTCACCACTCATGGGATTACACTGGATATGTCAATGTTGTACTCTCCAATTGACATGTAAGTTTCTATATTAATAATTAACATAGAGTTAGATTTTATTTTAACATAGTTGTAGTGATTCTGAAATGCGCCGACATAAGCCTAATAATATGACTTCAGTCTATAATATTGTAGATCATTGTTAGAGAAAATTGCATAACAGTCAGAACACATGCTACTACCAGTTCTATTTTCCAATGAAAATGGCTCCTACTCCAACTTCACCAGGCTTTCCTTTAGAACATACATCAACATTTCACTTAAATTTATGGAGTTCAGGTTTTTCCCACTTGATTGTTTAAATCGGAAGATTTTGTTTCACCTTTTTCAATAATGCGTCAGATCTTATCTATCTACTTCCTATCAAAAGTTATACTAAAAAGGGAATGCATTGCATCATCACTTGTTGAATGCTCTTAAGCTTCATATGTCATCGTTCTACATGTCAATGCCTCATGATGGTTCTGATTCTAATACCACAAGAATCACAAAAGGATTTCATTCCTTAGTTGCTACCTCACTTTACCTAATAGGTGCTGCAAATCTTTCTCTTTATGAATTCTACAACACAACAAATAAATTGTCTCTTAATATTGAATTTAGTAGGATTTTTATCAATAGGAATCATACCACCATTCCCAAACCTCATTTGTGAAATTACACTTGATATGTTGTTGTTGTAGTAGTACAAATAATTTCTACATTTTAAAAAATCTTTAAGGAAAAAAAAAAGACCACCCCCGACAAATTGTCACTCTTACCATTGGGAATACAACTTATTTTTTTATGCATCCAACATTTTTTATTTTCTTGGTTCACCTAAAAGAATAAAAGATTGGAATTAAAAGGATACAAGTTTTAATTTAGAAGCAACATGAAAAAATAAAACTTTATGATGGAAAAATGAACAGAGGAAGCTCATATACTATTAGTCAAGTGTTAATGTAGAATCTTAATTGTTATTAAAGAAGTTAAAGAAAAAAATAACCAGTCCAGCTATATTCCATGGGGTTTATTCGATTACGATAACAAAGTGATTTTACTGTGATGTCCTTGTTATTAGGTGTGTGTGCTAATTGTTGTGGACGGAGGGGCAGGGTAGTTTGGTAAGTGCACACAAGCTCTATGAAATATAATGTTGGCGGGATGTAGGCAACCTACCTTGACACAAGAATAAATGGTTGATCCCATGACTTGAACCAGTGATCATAGGTCAGACAGAGATAATTTTACTGTTGCTCTAACACTTGCCTTCTTTGCTGGAACAGTTTGAAGGAAAAAACTTACCGACACCTAATGTGTACACCAAACTACATTTTTTACCATGATTAGTAGTAGTAGAAGATAAGGAGAGAATCAGCATTAGACAACAATAGTTACCTGGTTCTCTCTCAGTAGCCAACATGAAAAACACAAGAGACTACGTGATTTAAAAACAATGGAGAAAACAAATTCAATAGACAAACAAAGTCTTTGTATGTTAGAAAATGGTGATAAGTTAGAGTGCTATATAGAAATATCATTGTCATTCTTCATTCATAATCAAAGGATTATCTTTATTAGAATGTTGCACTAAGTTTAGATTCAAGAATCGAAATTAATCAATAGAGACACACACAATCTTAATTAACCCATATATATATCGACACTTCCCTCTAGCAAATAGGTCTATTATTCGTTTCTTTAAGCAAACATTCTTCACTGTACTGTTCAGTCAGTCTTTAGTCTTTACATCAAAGTGGAAGAAAATCAATAAGTTAGGGATATAGACCTTCAGAGCCGATCAGTAAAAACTATCCATTGTTATTCAGGATACTCGAATTTTCAACATTAAAGCTAATTTTCAAATGAAAGCATGATAGTACCTATTGCGATTGTTAGAAAAGAGGCAAGAAAATCTGCCACTGCACTTGAATTTGTCTTGTAGAGTGTCCAAGCTCTTTCCGACACCGAAGAAGGGAGTATGCGATAAAGATAAAAAAGAAAGAGTACTTCATCTATACTACCAATCAAACACTTTTTCCTAGAAGAAAGTTCAAGATTGAAAGGGCATCTACACAATGAGAAGAAGATAAAAAAAATTAATTCAATGAAGGAAAACATAGATGAAGTAATTTACATTATACCGAGAAGAATTTTGAGGTCTTCGTTGGTATGTAAGCAGAACATCTTTCCATACCCTCTTATAAATTGAATCCATCACTGCAAAATTTAGATGAGTCTGCACTTTTGGGCTTAAAAGAAAAAGAACTGAAGAAATTATTAATTTTCGATTGCATTCTTCAATTTCTCTGTTTCGAGGAAGAGCAGTAATGAAATTGCAAAGAAGAAAATGAATGTGGCAGAACATAGAGAGAGTTAAGGCAGAACAATAACTATAGCAGCCTTGAACTTAACTCATAAAATTGGAAAATATGACAGAACCAAGAGAAAAAATTGGGAGAAAAAACTAAACTGAATTTGCCGTGTGTACGACTAACCACATCCCACAAACATGATCGGCCGATCGGGGATCTGGATATGTAAACCATGGACAACGCCTCTTCCACCTGCGCCAAAAGTTGAATATAAGAATACAACAACAATTTCTACGCCTTAATCTCAAACTAAGTTATGAAACTGTAAAACTTAATCTTTTTCAAAAGTAGATTAGGGCAAATATTGAAACAAAAACTAACTTAAAAATGCACACCCAACTGAGAAGATGAAGTTAATGAGCGGGCCTTGAATTCAAGTTTGGAGAAAAGAGACTTCTGAATACTTGTGAAGGAGCGGATGTTTGGAACAAAGATATGAAAAAATGGATTCTTCTGGAAATGTTTGAGAAAATGTTAATATCCATTTTGTGTTTTAAGTAAAATGACGGATTTGCCATCTATTTTGTCTTTTCTTTAAGGTAAAATGACAGATTTATCCTTGGTCCTCCTCCTCTTCATGTTGAAATGATTTAATAATAATAATTTAGTTAAAATTATGTTGTAGTGGTTTTGACCTTCATGTTTCTATATAATAGAAATGATTTAATAATAATAATTTTGTTAAAATTATGTTGTAGTGGTTTTGACTATAGGTATTTCTGAAGAATAATTTTTTTAACTGATTAAGTCATCAATTTGTTGGGGTTAAATTAATATCGTAAATTAATTATAGTGATTTATTGCTCACTACAAATTTGTAATATCTTTTTTAGTGCATGGTGAAAATTCATGTTCTCTATCTTATTTTATTGTAATACAACTTAGAGGTGAGCATCTGACTTTTGTTAACTATAACAGTTCCAATGAATCTTACATTTGTATGACAAATATTTGAAAATTTGTTGAGACTCTTGATATATAGTTTTGGAAACTTTGCTTGTGATTTTCTTTATTAGGACTATCTTAATGGTGTTGAGACTATCTCTTTTATTAAGTGATGTAATCTATATTGTTTGTCTGGAGTATGGTCTTATAAATAATTTTTCTCTAATTATTTTTGTTTAATTAAAAACGTGTTTATAATTTATGATTATATAATTATAACCAAGCATTTTTTTGTAGCCAATAATTTCACTATTCAACTATGAAATTTAGGTCATCGCCATTAAAACATATATATTTATTTTTTTACAAAATTTCATTGTGACTAAATTGTAGGTAAATAGAGACAACAATACAAGTGTCACTAATTGTTTGAACTATTAATGACGAAAACTAATGTCACAATTGAATACAAAATTTTGTAGCTAAAGTATACTATGATTAACTACAAATTATAGTTTGTCTCTAATGTATCAACATATTTTTGCGACAAAGTTTATCATATCTAAAATTTAATTAATTTTAGGACAAAAAATGATTTGTCATCAATGTATCAATATAAATTTTGCGACAAAATTTAACTAATTTTAGGTCAAAAAATGATTCGTCACTAATGTGTTAATATATTTTGTGCGACAAAATTTTTTTGTATCCAAAATTTAACTAATTTTAGGACAAAAATGATTTGTCACTAATGCATCAATATATTTTTTGCGACAAAAGTTTTCGTATTCAAAATATAATTGATTTTAGGACAAATATGATTTGTCACTAATGTATAAATATATTATTTTGTTGACAAATTTTGTATCTAAAATTTAACTAATTTTAGGATAAAAATGATTCATCACTAATGCATCAATATATTTTTGTGACAAAAGTTTTTCGTATTCAAAATTTAACTTATTTTAGGACAAAAATGGTTTGTCACTAATGTATCAATAAGTTTTTGTGACAAAAACATTTCTTATAAAAAATTAAACTAATTTTAGGACAAAAAATATTTTTTCACTAATGCATCAATATATTTTTGAGACAAAAAAATTTTTGTATTCGAAATTTAACTAATTTTAAGATAAAAATGATATATCAGTAATGTATCAATATATTTATTTGTGACAAATTGTATCCAAAATTTAATTACATTATGGACAAAAAATGGGTCGTCGCTAATTGGAAACATCATTAGTGACAAAAAAATGTGTCACTGGCAACTCTAAATTCGTGGTTAATAGTACTCAATATATGGCGTCAATCCATTATTTGGTGGAAAACTTTAATAGACAAAACTTTGCTAAGATTTTTTACGTTTCATCTAAAAGTATGTGTTTCATATATTTAAGCACGAAATATAATTTTTGTCACTAAAAGTGAATAATAAGTGACGAATTTCATGTCGTAGCTAATTATTTCGTAGTTATATATCAAGGACACCAAATAAGTAATGCCTCCTAATCTTTAAGGCAAACACAACCGACGCTAGTTCCAAATCATGGGTAGAATAGTTCTTTTCATGAATTTTAAGTTGCCTTAAAGCATAAGAAATAACTTTCCCATTTTGCATACGAACATTGAATCCTTGAAGCATCACAATAAACAACAAACTCATCGGACACTTCCGGTAGCGTCAATACCGGAGCGTAAGTAAGTCTATCTTTCAATTCTTGGAAACTCTTCTCACATACTTCCGACCATAAGAACTTAACCTTCTTTTGGGTCAATGCCGTCAATGGAGAGGCAATCGAAGAAAACCTTTTCATCAAACCTTCTGTAATAACCAGCCAAACCCAAGAAACTTCGAATATCCGAAGGCAATCATAACTTCATCTTCTTAGGATCTACCTCAATACCCTCACTAGAAATAATGTGACCAAGAAAAGTCACAGATCTCAACCAAAACTCACACTTATTAAACTTTGCAAATAGTTGTCGGTCCTTGAGGACTTGCAACACAATCCTCAAATGATCGGCATGCTCATCTTCAATCCTTGTGTAAATCAAGATGTCATCGATAAACACAATTACAAACATATCAAGATATTGTCTAAACACCCTATTCATCAAATCAATAAATGTGTCCAGGGCAGTAGTCAAACAAAACGACTAAGTTTGAAAACCCATCTTTGGAATGTCATCTTCCTTCACCCTCAATTAGTGATAACCCGACCGGAGATCAATCTTGGAGAAGTAACTCGCCCCTTTAGAGTTGGTCAAACAAATCATCTATCCTTGGAAGAGGATACTAAATCTTAATAGTGACCTTGTTCAATTGCTGGTAATTAATACACATGTGAAGTGAACCACCCTTCTTACGAACAAACAAAACTAGAGCACCCATAGGGAGATACTCGGTCGGATGAAACCCTTATCCAACAAAATTACTCTTTCAATTCCTTAAGTTCGACCGGAGCCATACGGTAAGGAGGAATAGAGATAGGTAGCATATCTGGGAGAAGGTCAATACCGAAATTAATTTCCCTTTCGGGAGGAATACCGGGTAGATTGTCTGGGAACAATTCCAAAAACTCATTCACAACAGGGATCAACTCAAGAATAAGGGTTTCAGAATTCATATCCCTAACCTGAACAAAATGATACACGCAACCCCTTAGAAATCATTTTTTCTAGCTTTAAGATAAGAAACAAACTGACCCTTAGACATAGAATTTTCCCATTTCTACTCTAGGACGGGATCATTTGGAAATTGAAACTTGACCACTCGGGTCATACAATCAACAGAGGCATAACAAGAATGGAGTCAATCTATACGGAGAATAACATCGAAATCTAACATATGAATCTCTAAAACATCAACATGAGTGACTCTATGGTATTAGGAGACATAACGATTTCTATAGACTCTCTTAGCCACAATTGATTTACTAATAGGTGTAGAGACATATAAAGGATCTAACAACACATCTGGAAAAATATCAAACCTCATAGCCACATATGGCATCACAAAATACAAGGTAGCACCGGGATCAAGCAAAGCATAAACATTAAGATGAAAGACTTTCAACATAATGGTAACCACATCGGGAGAACCCTCTTGCACATGAAGAGTTTGAAGTGCATAAAATATGTTTTGCTTTGGTGTACTTGAACCTGAACTGCTAGACGAAGCTTGTCTACCCTCCCATCCCTTAGAATTAAGTGATGGACAATCCCTTATCTTATGACCACTATTACCACAACCAAAGCAACCATACGTACCGAGTAAGCATTCACCCTCATGGTTCATTCCACATCTAACACAAGTAGATAATGTAGATCCACCACTGTTTTCTCCTTGAGGCTTAGGGTTAGACACCCAATCTTTGTTGAACTTTGGAACCGGATCATTAGAGGAACCTTGACCGGAGGACCTTTATCAGAATCTAGAATGACCATGTCCATCATACCTTGAATGTGAAAAATCACCATCACTGGTTGTTGCCCTCTTTGCCTCCTTAGATCTTTCCTTAAGTTTCTCCTCTTCTATTTGTTGAGCATGCATTATTAGGTGAGAATCCATTTAATTAATGAGCATGGAGTTACGACTTTCCTTAACCACTATTTTGGACACATCTGAAACAAACTTACTCATCCTTGCCCTAGGATCAACAACCATAAAAGGATCACATTTGGACAATTATGTGAATTTCAAAGCATACTCTTTCACACTCATATTCCCTTAACGAAGATTAATGAACTCAAGATATTTTGCCTCCCTCATCTCAAGGGAAAATAATCTATCAAGGAAAGCAACTTTGAGCTTTTCCCAATCAAGAGGACTCGTATTAATCGCCCTCTCTTCCTTCCATTGGTTGAACCAAACTTGAGAAAGACCCTTAAGTTTATAAGCGACCGATTCCACCTTTTCCACAGGCGTCACTCCCATGATCATCAAAATCTTATACACTTTATAAGTGAACACGTAAGGATTTTCCTCAACCTTGGAACCATGAAACTCCGGAGGATTCATCCTAGTGAAGTTCCTCACTCTAGTTGTTGTCGTACCCACATTTAGGTTCACATGGACCACAACCTCCCTATTGGCTTGAGCTTTCATGGCTTGAGACAACACTTGAAAAGAAGCCCAAAACTCTGTATTAGTCACTTGTTCGGCCAAAGGGTCGGCCGAAACTTGAGGAGCTTCTCGATCCACATTCTCATTCGTATTCCTTCTAATGTATGCTTTTCGAGGAACGATATCCTGAAAAGCATCATATAAGGATTAGGAGAGAGACATATAGAATTACATTCTATCACAGACTTTAGAGTAATAAAAGTAGTGAAGTTTCCTAAGCATCTTATAGCCTCTTATACATAAATGTGGCGCGCTTCACACTTATAGTCTACTAGACATGGCTTATGAGATATCCTAGGACCTCTCTAAACATTGTACTCTGAATACCAAGTTGGTCACGACCCAAAGTATACCCTAGGCATAACATGGCGTATAGAACCCCGAGAGTCCCTACATGTCACGACCCAGGGGCACACCCTAGATGTAACATGGCGTAAGGGACCCCGAGAGGCCCCATACAAGCCACTTAGCATTCATAAAATAAGAAATAGATCAAAGGGTTTAAAGACAACATTTCAAGCCCAAATTTTTATAAAAGCAAAGCAGAAGTCTAAACACTTGTCTCAATATCCATTTAATACAATAGAATGAAATTGGGCCTAGCCCATACATCATGTCCAAAAACTGAAAATAAGAAAGAAAACTATCCTCGAAGCATGAGGACTCACCAAAGCTCAAAATCCCTCTAATCGACCTCTAGCCACGAAATTGAGAACCCTAACTGTCGGACCCTACATTTGGGGAAATGTAGGCAAGAGTATGTGTTAGTAAAAAACAATGTACTAAGTATGATAGCTATGCATATAAACATTTAGGTCATGCTAAAATAGGACATTTTCATGAACATGCAATGATCAAGCTAAAACATAAAACTTGACAGTTAAAAATCTTAAGCCATAAAACATGATCAATACAAATGAACATCATATTGAAACATACTTACAATACTTCTTGAAGTAACATTGGTTCATCATAACTTTATTTATTTGTGGGAAGTAGCCTTAACCGACATATATGACCAAGTGAGCTAGCAACATGGAATCCGGTGTCTATCCCACACTAAAAATGGGTGTCCTACTTGCCATGGTAAGGACCGTGAACTTTTAGCTATTGTGGATCCACTAGCTAATGTTTATCTAGACAATCCTATGTTGGCACATAGTTATGGGACATGGGTAATCGCCACTTGTCCTCTCGGTACTAAGCTTAACTTCCAAGGAATAGTTTTTGATCCTATTCATCTTAGCTCATGAAGTAACATGGGTAATCTCCTCTTGTCCTTACATCATGTGACATGGATAATCGCCTCTTGTCATTCAATTAGAGAGCATGTGTAATCGCCTTTTGCCTCATCATTAGCATAACTTCTTAGCATTGGTTCATTTTAGGTGAGAAACCTTTTCAACCCTAAGAACTCTTATCATGTGAGAAAACCTTTCGCAATTCATGTTTACATATACATATGAGAAATTCCTTTCAACAACACAACAATAGCAACATCATTGATACTTCAATCTCAAAGCATCCTTAAAACATTTACATAGATTTCATAAGACATGCATAATTCCATAATTCACCTTTCAAGGTTCAAAACCCACTTTCAATCATCAACATCTAGAATACATAGGCTAGACATAGGTTCATAGTAATTCATCATAAATTCATGTAATTCTATCAATTCATGCTTGATTTCATATAATCTTCTTTCATAATCCAAGACCCACATTATATGCTCATAATAGGAAAGCATGAGAATTACATGGGTTCATGGGGATCACCATAAAAACATGAGATTAACTCAATTCATGGATCATAGATCATAAATCAATCAATTACATCAACAATTAAGAGAACCCATAAAATAGAAGAAAACCCAAACTCAATTGGGGAATTCTAGCTTTGAAAATAGGAGAATTTGGGAACTCCATGAATTGAAGGAAATCATGGATGAAAACTATCATTCCTCAATGCCAATTGCTTATCTTCAATGAAGAAACTGGACACTTGACTTGCAATCCCTAGCTTGGACTCTTCTTCTTCAAGTTTTCTAGAGAGAGAAATATTTGGACAAGAAGACTTGTTCTTCTTTTGTAAATTTGATAGAATGATTTTAAATAGTGAAATTTTATAGTTAAAACATATATATATGGGTTCTAGACATAGGCAAAACGGCATAGTATTAGGCTAGACTAATTAGAAAAAGACCCAATTGCCCCTAAGAAATAATTGTCGACCCAAATGATGCCTCAAGCTGACGGACCATGGTTTTACCATCGGTCCGTCCTGCACTTCCGTCGACCGGCGTCACAAGCTGGGAATTGAGGCCCTGAACTACGGACCCTCAACCACGGACCGTGGACCCAACAACGGTCCGTTGGTCGAGGCTGTGGTTCTAGGTATTCTGAGCAAACTTGGGTGACCATTCACATACTAGACTTACGGTCCGTGGCTTAGTTTATGGGCCGTGGTTAGTGTCCGTCGGATGGCACCAGAAAATCATGAAACTTGCTATTTGCCCCTTTCTCGAATTCGAGGTGTTACATTATCTCCCCCTTGGGATCATTCATCATCGAATGAGATTCAAGACATCCCAAGAAGAAAAAGGACTATAAACTAGCAACCCATCATGCATGCAACTTCATCTAAATGCATACAACCAAGAAGGAACCTCGACTCCAAGCTAGAACATACTCAAAGTATCATAAGGAAGATAAGAACTAGACCTAGCAGCCCAATATGCATGCAAACACATAATTGCACATATCCAAGGAGGAATCATGAAGTCTATATGCAACCCATACTAAATGCACATAAACATGTTGAAATCAACTAAGTAAACTCATTTCATTAAAACTTAAGCTTTTCATGAATCATGCATAGTAAGGAAATCATGGAAACATTTAAGACACATGATACCCAAGGAATAAACCATGAGGAGCTAATTACCTCAAGCTAGAGTAGGGACAGAAGGAAAGAGATGAGGATATCAGGACATCATATCGGCCTCGGCCTCGGCCTCCAAAGTAGAACCATCAACTAATTTATTCCTCCACAACACTTTCACGGAAGCAACTTCCTTATTTCTCAACTTCTTGACTTGCCGGTCCAAAATCTCAACCAAAACTTCTTCATAAGAAAGATTCTCCCTAACCCCCAAAATTTCTAAAGGAACTATAGAGGTCGGATAACCAACACATTTCTTCAACATACAGACATGAAAAACCGGATGTACCGATGCCAATTCATTAGGCAATTCAAGTTCATAAGCAAACTTACCAACACACCTCAAAATCTGATATGGGCCCCTACATATCGGGGACTTAGCTTCCCTTTCTTACCAAACCTCATTACACCCTTCATGGGTGAGATTTTCAAATATACCCAATCATGAACATCAAATTCAAGATCTCTTTTCCTCATATCAGCATATGCCTTTTGCCGACTTTGAGCGGTTTCCAACCTTTCTCTGATAAGTCAAACTTTTTTCATGGCCTCATGCACCAACTCGGGACCTATTAGGGCACTTTCACCCACCTCAAACTAACCTGTAGGGGATCTACACCTCCTACCATACAATGCCTCAAATGGGGCCATATCAATACTCGAGTGGTAACTATTGTTATAAGCAAACTCAATCAATGGCAAATGGTCATCTCAACTACCCTTAAAATCAATCACACAAGTTCTGAACATGTCTTCTAAAGTTTAGATAGTACGCTTCGCTTGCCCATCATTTTGTGAATGAAATGTCGTACTAAGCTTAAAACGAGTACCGAGACCCTTTAGGAAAGATCTCCAAAACTGAGAGGTGAATTGTGTACAACGATCAGAAATAATGGATAAAGGCACTCATGTAACTTTACCATCTCTCTCAAGTACAACTTAGCATAATCCTCCACCGTAAAGGAAACCTTGACATGAATAAAATGAGCCAATTTCTTCATTCGATCTACTATGACCCAAATCTAGTCATAATGTCACCGAGTGCGAGGCAAACCAACAATGAAGTCCATATTCACATCTTCCCACTTCCAGGTAGGAATGCTAATGTCTTGGGACAAACCTCCATGTTTATTGATGCTCAACTTTCACTTGTTGACGGTTAGGATAATTAGCCACAAATCCCGCAATATCCCTTTTCATCCCATTCCACCAATAGATCTCCCACAAGTCACAATATATCTTGGTGGCTCCCATGTGAATAGAATATCGAGTACTATAGGCTTCTGATAAGATTTTTTCTCTCAGTTCATCTATATTAGGAACACACAAACGACCTTGGTATCTAAGTACACCATCTCCCCCTTGGGAGAAAGCCTCTACGAAATTTTTAAGCACCACTTCCCTCAATTCAGCCAAAAAAGGATCAAGACCTTGCTTAGCTTTCACATCCGCCACAAAAGACGATTTGGAACCATTGTGGACCATAACACCACCCTTGGTGGAGTCCACTAACTGAACACCCAACTGGGCCAATCTATGAACATCTCGAACCAACTCTTTCTTTTTTTCTTCAATATGAGCAACACTACCCATAGATAATCGACTAAGAGCATCCGCCACCACATTCGCTTTATCGGGGTGATAGAGAACACTCATATCATAATCCCTCAATAACTCAAGCCACCTTCTTTGGTGAAGATTTGAATCCTTTTGATTAAACACATATTTCAAACTCTTATGATCGGTGAACACATCTACATGAACACCGTACAGATAGTGTCTCCAAATCTTTAAGGCAAAAACAACCGCCGCTAGTTCGAGGTTATGGGTAGGATAATATTTCTTATGAATCCTAAGTTTCCTTGAAGCATAGGCAACAACCTTCCCATTTTGCATAAGTACACACCCTAACCCAATTCTAGAGGCATCACAATAAACCACAAAACTATCTGTCCCTTCTGGTAAAGTCAACACCGGAGTGGAAGTAAGTCTATCCTTCAATTCTTGAAAACTCTTTTCACAAGCTTCGGACCATATGAACTTAACCTTCTTTTGCGTCAATGATGTTAATGGAGAGGCAATCGAAGAAAATCCCTCAACAAATCCTCTATAGTAACAAGCTAAACCCAAGAAACTTCTAATATCTCAAGGAAATAGAGGTCTAGGCCAACTCTTGACCGCATCCATCTTCCAAGGATCTACATCAATACCCTTACTTAAAATAATATGACCAAGAAAAGTTACGGACCTGAGCCAAAACTCATATTTGCTAAACTTTGCAAAGAGTTGTTGGTCCTTGAGAATTTGAAACAAAATCCTCAAATGATCAATATATTCATCCTCACTTCTCGAATAGATCAATATATCATCAAACAACACAATAAAAAATATGTCAAGATATTGTCTAAACACCTTATTCATCAAATCCATAAATGTTGTCGGAGCATTAGTCAAACCAAACGACATCACCAAAAACTCATAGTGACCATATCGAGTTCAGAAAGACATTTTTGGAATGTTATCTTCCTTCACCCTCAACTGGTGATAACCCGACCGCATGTCAATCTTAGAGAAGTAACTTGCTCCTTGAAATTGGTCAAAGAAATCATCTATCCTTGGGAGAGGATACTTATTCTTAATGGTCACCTTGTTCAATTGACAATAGTCAATACACATACGGAGAGAACCATCTTTCTTTCTAACAAACAAAACTGGAGCACCCCATGGAGAGATACTCGGTCGAATGAAACCCTTATCCAACAAGTCTTTCAATTATTCTTTCAACTCCTTTAGTACTGACGGAGCCATTCGGTGAGGAGGAATATAAGTAGGTTACGTATCTAAGAGAAGGTCAATACCAAAGTCTATTTCCCTTTAGGGAGGAATATCGGGAAAATCATGTGGGAATACCTCCAGAAACTCATTAACAACAGGGACCGACTCACAATGAGGGGTTTCAGAATCCACATCCCTCACCCTAACTAGATAGTAAATGCAACACTTATAAATCATCTTTCAACCTTTAAGATGAGACAAACTGGCCTTTAGGCATAGAATTTCTCCCTTTCCACTCTAGGACAGGCTCATTCGGAAACTATAACTTGACTACACGAGTTCTACAATCAATAGAGGCATAACATGAGTGCAACCAATACATGCCAAGGATAACATCAAAATTTAGCATATCAAGCTCTACCAAGTCAACAAGAGTAACTCTATGGGACAAGGAAACATGACACTCTCTATAGATCGTTTTAGCCACAATAGAATCACCAATAGGAGTAGAGACTAAGAAAGGATCTAATAACACATCCGGAAGAATATCAAACCTCATAGCCACATATGGCATCACAAAAGACAAGGTAGCACCGGGATCAAGTAAAGCATAATCATCAAGTTTAAAGACTTTCAACATACCGGTAACCACATCGGGAGAACCCTCTTGCTCACCACGAGTCTGAAGTGCATAAAATCTATTTTGCTTGGAGCATTGGAACCCAAACCACTTGGACCGGATGAAGGATTTGGTTGAGCCTTTCGACGATTATCTCCTTCATTCTTAGCAACTGAATAACAATCCCTTATCTTTTGGTCCATCTTACCACAACCAAAACAAGCATTGGAACCCGCTAGACATTTACCCTTATGTTTTCTTCCACACTTAGCACAAATAAACAATAAATACCCACTACCATTCCCTCCTTGAGGCTTACAGTTAGACACTTTATCTTTGTTGAACCTAATGGGAGCATTGGAGGAACCTTGATCGGAAAACCTTTGTCAAAATTTAGGACGACCATGTCCATCGGACCTTGCATGAGAGAAATTACCATCTCTGGTTTTAGCCCTCTTTGCTTCCTTGGATTTAAGTTTCTCCTTTTTGAACTATTGAGCACAAACCATGAGACGAGAAATGTCCATGTCACTAACAAGCATGGTGGTACCACATTCTTTAACTACCATTTCTGACAGACCCGAAACAAACTTACTCATCTTTACCCTCGGATCGACAACCATTGTGGGGGGCATATCTAGATAGTTGTGTAAACTTCAAAGAATACTCCTTCACACTCATACCTCCTTGATGAAAATTGATAAATTCAAGTACCTTTTCCTCCCTCATCTCAAGGGTAAAGAACCTATAAAGGAAAGCAACTTTGAACTTTTCCCAATCAAGAGGACCCGCATCTTCCGGTCTCCCTTTTTTCCATTGGTTGAACCAAATTTGAGCAACACCTTTGAATTGATAAGCAGTCAACTCCGCCTTGGAACCATGAAACTCCGGAGGATTCATCCTAATGAAATCCCTCAATCTAGATGCCGTCGTACCCATATTTAGGTTCACGGGAACTAGTACCTCCCTATTGGCTTGGGTCGTCACTTTTTGAGCCAACACTTGAAAAGCAGTCCTAAACTCCGCATTACTCACTTGCTATGCCAACCCTTAGAAATCATTTTTTCTAGGTTTAAGACAAGAAACAAACTGACCCTTATACATAGAATTTTCCAATTTCCACTCTAGGATGGGCTCATTTGGAAATTGAAACTTGTCCACTCGGGTCATACAATCAACAGAAGCATAACAAGAATGGAGTCAATCCATACCAAGAATAACATCAAAAACTAACATATCAATTTGTACAAGATCAACATGAGTGACTCTATGGTATTAGGAGATGGAAAAATTTCTATAAATTCTCTTATCCACAATAGCTTTACCAATAGGTGTAGAGACAGATAAATGATCTAACAACACATCAGGAAGAATATTGAACCTCATAGCCACGTATGGCATCACAAAATACAAGGTAGCACCAGGATCAAGCAAACCATAAACATTAAGATGAAAGACTTTCAACATAATGGTAACCATATCGGGAGAACCCTCTTGCACATGATGAGTTTGAAGTGCATAAATATGTTTTGCTTTGGTGCACTTGAACCTGAACCGCTAGACGGAGCTTGTTTACCCTCTCTTCCCTTAGAATTAAGTGATGGACAATCCCTTATCTTATGACCACTATTACCACAACCAAAGCAACCATAAGTACCGACTAATCATTCACCCTCGTGCTTCATTCCACATATAGCCCAACTAGATATTATAGATCCACCATTGTTTCCTCCTTGAGGCTTAGGGTTAGACACCCAATCTTTGTTGAACTTTGGAACCAGATCATTAGAGGAACCTTGATCGGAGGACCTTTGTCAGAATGTAGAATGACCATGTCCATCGAACCTTGAATGTGAAAAATCACCATCACCGGTCCTTGCCCTATTTGCCTCTTTAGATCTTTCCTTAAGTTTCTCCTCTTCTATTTGTTGAGCATGTATTATTAGGTGAGAAATATCCATTTAATTAATGAGAATGGCGGTACAACATTCCTTAACCACCATTTTGGACACACCCGAAACAAACTTACTCATCCTTACCCTAGGATCAACAACCATAGAAGGATCATATTTGGAAAATTGTGTGAATTTCAAAGCATATTGTTTCACACTTATATTCCCTTGATGAAGGTTAATGAACTCAAGAAAGTTTGCCTCCCTCATCTCAAGGGGAAAGAATCGACCAAGGAAAGCAACTTTGAGCTTTTCCCAATCAAGAGGACTAGTATCAGCCTACCTTTCTTCCTTCCATTGGTTGAACCAAACTTGAGAAACACCCTTAAGTTTATAAGCGACCGATTCCACCTTTTCCACCGTATCACTCCCATGATCATCAAAACCTTATACACTTCATAACTGAACACTTGAGGATTTTCCTCAACCTTGGAACCATGAAACTCCGGAGGATTCATCCTTGTGAAGTTACTCACTCTAGTTATTGTCGTACCTACATTTGGGTTCACGGGGTCCATAACCTCCCTATTGGCTTGAGCCAACACTTTAAAAGAAGCTCAAAACTCCATATTAGTCACTTGTTCGGCCAAAGGGTCAGTCAAAACTTGAGGAGCTTCTCGATCCACATTCTCACCTGCATTCCTTCTAACGTATGCTCTTCGAGGAACCATATCTTGAAAAGGATCATATAAGGATTAGGAGAGAGACATATAGAGTTACACTCTATCACAAACTTTAGAGTAATAAAAGAAGTGGGGTTTTCTAAGCATCTTATAACCTTGTATTCATAAATGTGGTTCGCTTCACACTTATGAACACGAATCTACTCGATGTGGCTAATGAGATATCCTAGAACCTTTCTAAATATTTTGCTTTGAATACCCTGTTGGTCACGACCCAAAGTATACCCTAGGCATAACATGGTGTATAGAACCATGAGAGTCCCTACATGTCACTACCCAAGGGTACACCCTAGATGTAACATGGCGTATAGGACCCAGAAAGACCCCATACAAGCCACTTAGCATTCATAACATAAGAGATAGATCAAAGGGGTTAAAGACAACATTTCAAGTCTAAAGTTTTATAAAAGCAAAGCGGAAGTCTAAACACTTGTCTCAATAGCCATCTAATTTAATAGAATGAAATTGGGCCTAGCCCATACATCATTTCCAAAAATTGAAAATAAGAAAGAAGATTGAAAACAATGAAATCCATCTTCGAAGCATGAGGACTCACCAAATCTCAAAATCTCTCAAATCGACCTCTAGCCATGAAACTGAGAACCCTGACTGTCTGACCCTACATTTGGGGAAATATAGACAAGAGTATGCGTTGTTACAAAACAATGTACCAAGTATGAAGCCATTCATATAAACATTTAGGTCATGCTAAAATAGGACATTTTCATGAACATGCAATGATCAAGTTAAAACATGAAACTTGAGAGTTAAAAGTATAAGCCATAAAACATGATCAATACAAGTGAACATCATCTTGAAACGTACTTACAATAGTTCTTAAAGTAACCTTGGTTCATCATAACTTTACTTGTTTGTGGAAAGTAGCCTTAACCGACATATAAGACCATGTGAGCTAGCAACATCGAATCCGATGTCTACGCCACACCAAAAATGGGTGTCCTAGTTGCAACGGTAAGGACCATGAACTTCTAGCTATTGTGGATCCACTAGCTAACGTCTATCTAGACAATCCTATGTTGGCACATAGTTATGGAACATGGGTAATCGCCACTTGTCCACTCTATACTAAGCTTAATTTCCACGGAATAGTTATTGATCCTATTCATCTTAGCTCATGAAGGAACATGGGTAATCACCTCTTGTCCTTACATCATGTGACATGGGTAATCGCCTCTTGTCATTCAATTAGAGAGCGTGGGTAATCGCCTCTTGTCTCATCATTATCATAACTTCTTAGCATTGGTTCATTTTAGGTGACAAAGCCTTTCAACCCTAAGAACTCTTATCATGTGAGAAAACCTTTCACAATTCATGCTTACATGTGCATATGAGAAATCCCTTTCAAGAACACAGCAATAACAACATCATTGATACTTCAATATCAAAGCATCCTTAAAATATTTACATAGATTTCATAAGACATGCATAATTCCATAATTCACCTTTCAAGGTTCAAAACCCACTTTCAATCACCAACATCTAGAAGACATAGGCTAGACATAGGTTCATAGCAATTTATCATAAATTCATGTAATTCTATCAATTCATGCTTGATTTCATATAATCTTTTTTCATAATCCAAGACCCACATTATATTCTCATAATAGGAAAACATGGGAATTACATAGGTTCATGGGGGATCACCATAAGAACATGAGATTAACTCAATTCATGTATCATAGATCATAAATCAATCAATTACATCGATAATTAAGAGAACCCATAACATAGAATTATACCCTAACTCAATAGGGGAATTCTAGCTTTAAAAATTGGAGAATTCTGGAACTCCATGAATCGAAGGACTCCATGGATGAAAAATATCATACCTCAATGCTAATTGCTTATCTCCTATGGAGAAATTGGAGACTTGACTTGCAAACCCTAGCTTGGACTCTTCTTCTTCAAGTTTTCTAGAGAGAGAAATATTTGGGGAGGAAGACTTGTTCTTCTTTTGTAATTTGAGAGAATGATTTTAAATGGGGAAATTTTAGAGTTAAAACATATATAGGGGTTCTACACAGGCAAAACGACATAGTATTAGGCTATACTAATTAGGAAAAGACCCAATTGCTCCTAAGAAATAACTACCAACCCCAAACAACACCTCAGGCTAACAGACCATGGTTTGACCAATAGTCCATCCTTCACGTCATCGACCGCGTTAGAAGCTTGATATTGAGGCCCTGAACTACGGACCCTCAACCATGGATTGTGGAACAACCATGGTTCGTTGGTCCAGGCCATGGTTCTGGGTCTTCTGATCAAACTTGGGTGACCATTCATGAACCAACTTACGGTCCGTGGCTTAGTTCTCAGGCTTTGGGTGGCCTCTGTCGGATGGCACCATAAAATCCTAAAAGTTGTTCTTTGGCCCTTTCTCGAATCTGAGGTGTTACACTACACAAGCCACTTTGCATACATAATATAAGATAATAGAAATAAAGATTTCAAATAAAATAGTCTTATATCAGAAAAGCGTTTTTGACAAAGCGGAAGTACAACATAAGTCTTAGTAAGCTATTTAGTAAATCAATAGAAGTGATTAGGAAGTAACCCATACATCACATACAAAGTCTGAAAACTGAAAATAAAGAAAGCCATAAAAGTGTCTCGATCCTCGAGACATGAGGACTCACCAATCTTTAAGAGCCCAAAAGGATCAACTAGCCACGAGTATGGGAGGTAGGAGCGTCAGGCCCTACATTAGTGAAACAATGTAGGCACAAGTATGCATTAGTATATGGAATGTAGTAAGTATGATTGTAATGCATAAGAGTTATCAAGTCATGTTTTATAAGACTTTACATGACATGCAATTACCAAGGTAAATAATAAGATAAAACATTTGAGAACATAAGTCATAATTGTGGTCAATGCAAGCTAGACATCTTTAAAACACTTGTGAGATACTTTAAAAAGTAACCTTAAATCATTTTGTGGGACGTATACCATATAACCAACATAGACCATATGCGTTATAACATATAATTTGGTGTCTATCCCACACCAAAAAGAAATGTCCTTACTTGTCAAGGTAAGAACCATACATTTGAGCTAAAGTGGATCCACTATCTAATGTCTATCTAAGACAAACCTATGGTGGCACATGGTTATGGGATAGGGAGATTGCAATTAGAAACCAGACCTCTACTAATGGAACAACTTTCATCACAATATCCTCTTGGTGCAAGGTATAAATCCTATGGAATAGTCATTAATCATATTCATCTTATTATCCATGGAAGGGAACAATTAAACAACCAATCCAAGCTAGATTTCATTTAGAATAGCTCCTAAATCTTGATTCAACTTAGGTGAGAAAACTTTTCAACATTATGAATCCTTTATGTGAGAACAACAACAACAACAACAACAACAACAACAATATCTCTACTTTACTCTCAAAGAAACCTTAAATCATTTGTATAAATTCCATAGAAAGAACATGCATACCTTCATAAATTCATCTTACATAGTTCATAATCTTCATCATCGGATCATAGTCTAAAAATCATGGATCATGCATGGGTCCATATGAAATTAACTTAAAATTATGTAATGACTTCAATTCATGCATAAATAGATAGAAAATAATCAATTTGACCATAATTCGAAAGAACCCATGAAGATTGAAGAAAACCCTAACTTGAATTGAGAATCTATCTTTACAAAATTAGAGATTTTAGGAACCCTATGGATGAAAGGAATCTATAGATGAATACTAATATACCTTGGAGATTAAAGCCCAATTGATATGGTGAATTTGAGACATTGGTGCTTGAAACCCTAATTAGCTTTTCCTTGACTTTGAGGGGATTTGAAGGAGATGAACTTGGAGGGAATTTAGGAGTTTAGGGAAATGATTAAGAATGGGTAGTTTTAGAGTCTAAAATACTTATATAGGGCTTAGGATTAGGACCAAAAGAACTCAACTTAAGATTAAAAGAATTAGAAAAAGACCCAAAAGCCCTTGAAAGATAACTGTCGAAACCCTTCTATGGTTTGGACCTACATACTGTCCTGGTCAACCATAGAAATGATCAGAGACCCTAAATTTTGACCAACTTTTGACAGACACAGTCTACCGCTCGTAGACTCATCTATAGACTGTAGACACCAACCGTATAAACCAACCTTTGGCCTTAAAATTTCACTAAGTCTGGAGCTACCTACAAGACCTATCTATGACTCATAGATCAGTTGACAGACCGTACTACTGAATCGTAAAAGAAGTATTGGGACTTGATTTTAGAAGTTTATTTCCCTCTTTATCCGTATGCTATCTACGACTCACAGAAGCTTCTACAGTTCGTAGATGGGACCCGTAGAACCAGACTGCAATCCAAAGCTTCCTTTTCTTTATTTTCCAAATTCTGAGGTGTTACATCGAGTTGATTAAAGTGATTCTTAAGGAGGCCCATTGTTCCAGATATTCCATCCATTTGGGTGCGGTGAAGATGTATCATGACTTGAACCATCACTATTGGTGGTGTGGTATGAAAATGGATATTAGAGATTTTGTTTCGAGGTGTTTGACTTGTCAACAAGTTAAGTGTGAGCACTAGCAGTCTGGATGGATATATCAGAGGATGCCTATTCCTGCTTGATAGTGGGAGCGGATCACTATGCATTTTATTGTGGGAATACCTACCACCGTGGGTGGTTATGACTCAATTTCGATAGTTGTTGATAGGTTGACGAAGTCTACCCATTTGATCTTGGTTCGAGTGAAGTGTACGATGGATAAGTTAGTCGAGCTTTATATTAGTCAAATTATGTGATTGCATAGAGTCCCATTTTCTGTTGTCTTTGATCGAGGTTTATTGTTCACTTCCCATTTCTGGAAAGTATTGTAGCATGGTTTGGGTACTCGATTAGATATGAGTACTCTTTCCATCCCAGACAGATGGTCAGTCCGAGCGGACAATTTAAGTATTGGGGGACATGCTCTAAGTTTGTATGCGGTTCTAGATAGGATTGACATTTTCCCTTAGCAGAGTTTGCCTACAACAACAATTATCATTCTAGTATTCAAATTGCCCCTTTTGAGGTGTTGATGACCCCTTCTGAGGTGTTGTATGGTAGATGGTGTAGATCTCTAATCGGATAGTTCAATTTAGCTGAGATAGATTCATTAGATACAAACTTGCTTAGAGATGCTATGGAGAAGGTTCGTATGATCCAGGGTAGACTGTTGACAACCTAGAGTTGACATAAGAGTCATGCAGATCAGAGAGTTCAAGCTCTAGTGTTCATGAAGGGTGATCATGTTTGGCTCCGAGTGTCACCTATAAAGGGTGCGATGATCTTCGGAAAGAAGGGCAAGCTTAGCCTTAGATTCATTGGACCTTTTGAGATCTTGAGTCGTATGAGAGAGGTGACTTAGAAGTTGGCCTTGCCACCTAGCTTGTTAGTTGTGCATCCTATGTTTCATGTATCTATGCTTCGGAAGTATGTGTTGGATGAGTCCCATGTACTTTACCTTGATTCAATTGAGTTGGGTTCAGACTTATATTTTGAGGAGGAGCATATAGTCATTTTAGATAGGGAGGTCCGGAAGCTTAGAACCAAAGAGATTTCTTCAGTGAAGGTGTAGTGGAAGCATCGTTCGGTCAGTGAGGTGACTTGGGAGACAGAGTCAGATATGTGTTCCATATATCCTCAGCTTTTTGAAGCTTCAGGTACTTTCTTTTGCTTTATGTTTGAGGATGAACATGGTTTTTAGTGGTGGATAATGTAATGACCTGGTTGGTTATTTTTTGGAAAGTTTCATAAATTTATCATTTTTCCCTCCCGATATTGATCCTGAGTCTTCTATGATTGAGTTTTGAAAAGTTGGTTTTGAATTTGGAGTAAAAAGTTGAGAATTTAGTAAGTTTTGAGTTTGAAAGGGTAAGTTGTTAAGAAAGTGGTTTTCGGTGTCTTTTGGAGTTTTGAGTGGAAACATAGAATTTCATCTACTCCATTAGTCCCGAAATGTGAAATCTGTTCAGTACGAGTTATCAGTTTCTAATTATGAGTCTTATTGAGGATTTGAGGTCTTAAGTTGTGAAATTATGGAAGTTTAGCCTTTGGATTGACTTTGGTCAACATTTGGGGTTCAGATGCTTGGATCAGAATTAAGAGAGTTCTGCTGGGATCAAGGGATGATTTTAGGCCTAGGTGAGGTCTTGGTTGATTTTTGAGAGGTCCCGAGCTTGTTTTAGCCTTTTTAAATGTGAGTTAGTTTCTTGTGGTTTTTATAGATGTCGGGTCAAGGAGACCTCAAATTCGTATTTTGACATTTTCGTTGAGTCCGAAACGTCGATAATAATTGATTTGCATATGTTATTTGTGTTCATGGGGTTCCGAACGAATTTCAAGGGTCCTTTTGGAGTGTTGAAAATTGGTTGTGTTTTTAGGTGCTATAGGCTTCACTTTTGTGAAGGTCCTGTACTTGAGCAACCTCCACTTAAGCGAAGGACCTTTCGCGATCCTCGCTTTTGTGAAAGCTGTGTTCTTAGCGGCCCTGGCCGCTTTTGCGATATCTAGAGGGTTTTTGGCCTATCATTTTGGGGTTTAAGCTTCATTTCATCATTTTGAGTTTTGGGAGCTTTGGGGTGGCGATTTGGACCAGATTTTTGACGAAAAACTTTTGGGTAACGATTCTTAACTCTAAATCTTCAATTACCTATTATTGTTGATGGATTTATATGTTCAAATCAAGTTTTTGAAATGAGAAATTTTGGTTATCTTCAAGAACCCAAGAAATTAGTAAAATGGTGATTTTGAACTATTTTAAGTCCTTTTTCAAAATAATTTTCCCTAATGAGCACCTAAAGCCTTGAGTAATATTTTTAAGTATTAAATTTCAGATTCAAACCTTATTTTTGGAATTGGGTTTTGTGTTGATTGACCCACTTTTCAAGAGCATTGATGTTGGTATTGTTATTTCCGGAAAGTTATTATAAATACTTGATTATTATAGATTGTGTGGCTTTGGAAGTGATTCTTAAGGGGAAGTCTCAACTCTTGGAGTGAATAATGATTGATTTAAGGCAAGTGATTTCCTAAACTTTGTATTCTAGTAAATTTCGTGTGCTTCCTTTGTTGCTTGTGTTTGAGAGAATGGGGATGAGGTGAAGGGTTTAATTGTCCATTTGTTATATCTAAATGAATAAAAAGGGGTTGAAATGAAAAATGCTCTGTAATGAACATGATGATGTGAATTGCCTTATTGTGACCCTGGTTGATTGATTGATGAAATGCTTGAAACTATGAATGTGGACTTGAAATGTGTGAATTGTTGTCTCTTTCGTATGGTGTGCATTAATTGTGAACACTGTGATGCAACTTGTGATGATTTATGAGGCCGAGGTCTTTGCGGGCGAGTGTTATAATGCAGAGGTCTTTGCTAGCGAGTGTTGTGATGCCGAGGTCATTTTCGACAAGTGTTTATAAAGACGATAAGATATGGTTCTGGCTAGTGATTTGATATAAAGTCGATGGGAAATGGTTTCGGCTAGTGATTTGATATAAAGCCGATGGAAAATTGGTTCCAACTAGTGATTGATATAAAGCCAATGGGAAATTATTCTGGCTAGTGATATAAAGTCGATGGGAAATGGTTTCGGCTAGTGATATTGTCACGATCAAAAAATAAATGTGATGGTACTCATCTGGTCCCACCATGGCAAGTCACCCTAAAACCCAACTAATACGATAAATGTTGAAGTAAAACAAGAATAAAAGTCCAATACTATAAAATAATGCGGATATTTATAATCAACTTAAATATACCTCAATAACCTGATTGTCACATGCACAAGCATCTAATGTATTACACTAGATTTGAAAGAAATAAACAAGTCTCAAATGATGTTGTCTCTAAAGTAGAACAAGATCATAAATAGGAGTGAAAAGGTATGTTGAGATGACAATTAGCTACCTCAAAAATCTCCACACGAAGCCTCGGACAAGAAGATAAGAGAGAGTATCACGAAGATACGGGCTCATAACCTACACAAATGTAGAAGCAAGGAGTGAGTACCAAACCACACGGTACTCAGCAAGCAAACTCCTAAACACAAAGTGAAGTAATATGGAATACATGTACTCCTTCCATCCCAACCAAACCTCTACAACTACAACCTGCATGAAACCAGCTCAACCTAACAATTCACAATTTACATAGCACACAACTCAACAACAACACTCTAACAATTACATATCCTCAATAACAAGCTCAATATTCATCAATCACAAGTTTCATAGAAAGACACTCACCAGATTAACAACACACAAGATTAGTTCAGCAATGATAAATATGTGCAAGGCAATGAAATGCAATGTCAAGTATAGTGATGCATGTCTGACCTAATGATACACACCCACTGTTTCTTAGTCCGAGACCCATGGGGGACATATCCGTCCATGCATCCATCGCGGCGTGTGACACACCCCTCGATAATAAAATCCATCGCGGTGTGCCACACGTACCTCAATAATAAAATCCATCGCGGCATGCGATACGTCCCTCGATAATAAAATATGTCACAGCGCGCGACACGTTCCTTGAAATGATACATCCTCATTAATATTTTATTCTTCCTCAATTCACATAGTACTTGTCACAACCATGTCTCAGAAAAAATTCAAATGACGTGTTTACATAAATAATGAGGAGATAATCATTTCCAAAACAATGCATAATTCACAACAACACAATCATGATACCACATCAATAATAAATCAATAAATCTTTCAAATCATTCTTAACACATCACGCGCCAATAATTAATCACATTGCCTTTTATTACTCTTTTTTCATTATTAGAATTATTCAATATGGACAAGTCAATCCATCACCAAGTCTTATTACTCCCCAGCACATACCACAAGGAAATACACAATTCTATACACTTAACAAGGGTTGAGAAATCCATTTCCCTCAATTTATCGAACAATCACTTTGGGACTTGAGTCTTCCCCTTTCATTGGGCTTCCAAATCAATGCAATCTATTCAAATAAATAATCACAATAAGATTTTAAAACTAACAACATCCATATTTCTATGTGTCTATCCTAGACCCAAAAACTCACCCCAAATCTATAATCAAATTTCTAATCTTGATGTCAATTAACATGTGAAGTCTCATATTTTCCTAAAATTCAAGCCTAGGGTTAAGTATTAATTCTTACAATATCATAATTTAATGATATTCATATAATACAATACAACTAATATTTAATTTCATATACTAGTATACCAAAATTTGAATCATAATATGTAATAAAAAATAAAAATTAAAATCAACTAGTTAGGAAAATAGTCTGCAGAACCTAATCTATTTACAATAATACACTATACCTCATTCCTAATTCCTAATTTCAAATGATTCTATTAGCTAATGGCAATCATTGCCAATCAATGTCCCTTGATAGGCGCCAAAATATTTATAATGAAATAATAATATAATGTTGTAGTGCAGCAATCTAAATATGCAAATTGAGTTGGCCATTTAATTCTATTTCTATCCTAATATAATACTCATTAAATTCATATAATAATCATATGCATATAGTAGACACAACTTGGATGGAAAAAATTCTTTACCTTGTCGTTCTCTTCTTTCTTGCCGCATCGTCTAGGCTAGTTTTCCTTCCTCCTCTTTCTTTTCTTTTCTAATTAGTTATGTACTAAAAGTGACAAATCTCACTATATATATATATATATATATATGGGCCAAATGAAAAAAGGTATTAAATAAAGGAAAAATTACTTGGATGGATGTCTTTTAATAAATAATTACTGATTTTAGCGATACTTTTTATTTATTACCATTTATAGCAATACTATGTTAAATCTGCAATATGTATTAAAAGTGAATTAAGTATGCAATATATATGTATTATA
>JAJONZ010014638.1:0-26015 GCA_029582445.1 Solanum paucissectum | reverse complement strand
CAGAAACTAGGTACCAGGTCCGCGTCGTGGACCTGTTCCTCAGAAGTGTAACTTTCTCTTCGTGTCGCGGAGAGTTAATGGACCTCTCTTCCTCAAAAGTTATTTTCGCGACCAAAATTTAAATACACCTCCGCGTCACGGACCTGCCCTCAGACAATGATTTTTTGATCTTTTCTCATGTTTAGCTAACATCATGAGATCTTTCGTATCACAAATCACAATCCTTGAATCCATAATTCAATTCAAGAAAAGTTAAGACTCAAGTCAAGAAAAGTTAAGAGTCAAGTCAAGAGAAGTCAAGAGTCAAGTTAAGAGAAGTTCATAAAGTTTTCCAAAAGTCTTTTACAAATGTTTTAACTTTGTTTTAAGACTTGAGTTTTGAGTTCAGTAAAGAGTAAAGTTGAAGTTCATTTTTCAAAAGTATTTGGGGACTATGTATTCCCAAAGAGTTTAAAATGTTTTCACATTTAAATAAGAACGGAAACTGAGATTTCCAAAGGGCCTTTGAGCTAGTTTTCATAAAAGAGTAAATGCTTTCACAATTAAGTAAGAAGGGAAACTTTGATTTCCAAAGAGCCTTTGAGCTAGTTTTCTGAAAAGAGTAAATGCTTTCACAATTAAGCAAGAAGGGAAACTGAGATTTCCAAGATAGCCTTTGAGCTAAGTTTTGAGCAATTATCTCAAACCATAGAAAGAAGTTATATTTTTATAACATAAAGAGCTAGTATATTTTGGGAGTAGTATTGAGCACCGTTATGGGGGAGAGTTCAGAGAACTCCGAGCCACCATAAACCATGTAGCCATCATGGGTAGAAAAGGGTAATACTTTTTAGATAATTCCTTTAGTGCTTTTTAGCATAGACTAGTGGATCCACTTAGTAATTCAGGTTCTATATCCCCGGAAAGGTATAGGACGGGTCTGGTAGCATGAGGCAAAACGCTATATCATCACGATAGCACTTAAGTGATGGTTGTCGGTTAGAGAAACTTCCACAGCAGTACTTTGTATTTTTATATACATCAAAAATATTTGTATTTTCATATACAAATAGAGTTCATATTGTATCTTTGCATACATACAGAGTTATTATTGTATTTCTAAATACACAGAGTTGAAAAGCATGTTTTAAAGCTTTTCTTTATACTGCATTTACTTACACTGCTTTATATTGAAATCAGTTGAGTTGAGTTGAGCCAGGTAAGTTCTTCAGTTCCTTCCAAGCTTATGTCTTGTTTTAGAATTCCTCTTGCATACTCGTACATTCAATGTACTGATGTCAGTTGACATGCATCTTCTTATGATGCAGACATAGGTAACCAGGATCAGCATCCAGCACATCGTTGATCCAGTTGAGCACTCAGAGTCAGTTGGTGAGCCTCCTTGCTTTTCAGAGGATCCCTTTGTTTATGTTTTGTTTTATTGCTTGCTTATTTCAGTTGTTAGGATGATCGAGGGTCTTGTCCCGACATCCCTCAGAGTTTAGAGGCTTCATAGACAGAGTTAGTTGATGTTAGTTCATGAGTCTTTACTTCTCCTTTTCAGTTAAGTTGAGACTTGAGTGTCACTTTGGCAGTGAATGTTATTTATTACATTCTCAGTTATTTATTGAGCAGTTCAGTGTACTATTTTAAAAGTATTTATCTTGAGTAAAGTCTTTCACTGAGTAAGAAAGCCAGGTCAAGGGTTCGCTTGGGGTCATCAATGGTTCTCGAGTGTCGGCCACATCCAGGGTGTAGGCTCGGGGCGTGATAAAGAAATATCCAAATCTCTTTGAAACCGGAGAGACTTCATACCAAGGTACTAATTCTCTTCTTAGTACTCTTTCATTTATAGGTTAGCATGTTATAATTGCATTACTTGTTGGGTGTTGAGCTAAATGTTAAATGTTACACCCTTTGCTTACTAAGAGTAATCTCATTCGAGAACGAATGTTCCCAAGGGGGAGATATTGTAACATCTCGCAAATTGAAAGAAATAGAAAGATCTAGAATTAGAAAGAGTGATTTTTGGAAATAATAAAAATCTGGAAAATTTGTTAAGTTAAGTTAAGTTTGAGTTTTTTGCCAAATTCAAATGAACATAAATCCTAGATCAGGATAATTTAGGTGTGTTTCCATATATCATAGGAAATATCTTGGAATAGTCTTTCCAATGCCGCTGAGTTTGCGTGATTCCGAGTTCGTATGAGTGAGTTATACCCATTGGAAGTTGGGATGTTCAAATAAGGAAAGTCCAATCCGGATTTTTGAAGGGCATTATGATTTTTTTTCTTACCCAATTAAGTAAATTCGTTTTTAGCAATAAAATTGGGGTCTAAACTGAACCAGTTCAGTTTAGACAATTGGAAATTTACTCTAAGGTTGTTGGAGAAAGAACGCAAGAGGAGAAAAGAGGAGAAAGAGCAAAGTTTGTCGTTCTTGAAGGTTTAGCTAGTGGATTTCGACAAGGGTTGATCCCTAAAGAGGTATGTGAGACTTTCATACCATTGGGTTTGTTCACCCACGTGCCAAACATGTTTATTTCAGCGAAGTTTTTTTTAGAAAGTTGAAAGTTTATGAATCTTGAATGGTGTTCTTGAAATTGACCTTTGTTCTTGAGTTAGGTGCAGATTGACGAGTTCCTTAATGTTAAAACATTGTTTCCTTGAGTTGTTTGAGTTAGATTCTTGTGTATACATGCTGGGTATCTGAATCTAAAGAACAATTGAGAAAAATAGTCGAGTTTGGGTGAATTGGGACGGGAAAACGAAAGAAGGAAAAATTTGGGCAAATCTGGTGCCCCAGTGTCGCGGACCTGCCTCTCAGTTTCGAAAAAATTCATCATCGCGTCGCGGAGTGGTCACGGACCTCTCTGCCTCAAAAAGTATTTTCGCGACCAAAATTGAAATACGCCTCCGCGTCACGGACTAGTTTCCAGGCAGTGATTTCTTGATCATTTCTCATGTTTAGCTATCTAAAATTATTCCTATACATCTTGAGATCTCTCCTATCACAAGTCACAATCCTTGAATCCATAATTCAAATCAAGGAAAGTTAAGAGTCAAGTCAAGAGAAGTTAAGAGTCAAGTCAAGAGAAGTCAATAGTCAAGTTAAGAGAAGTTCATAAAGTTTTCCAAAAGTCTTTTCAAATGTTTTAACTTTGTTTTAAGACTTGAGTTTTGAGTTGAGTAAAGAGTAAAGTTTGAAGTTCATTTTTTCAAAAGAGTATATCAGGACTATGTATTCCCAAAGAATAAATGTTTTCACATTTAAACAAGAAAGGAAACTGAGATTTTTAAAAGAGCCTTTGAGCTAGTTTTCAGTAAAGAGTAAGAGTAAACTTCATTCTTCAAAGATTATACAGGAACTAAGTATTTCCAAGAGTTAAAATGTTTTCACATTTGAGCAAGAAAGGAAACTGAGATTTCCAAGAATGCTTTTAAGCTAAGTTTTTGAGTAATTATCTCAAATCAAAGAAAAAGTTATGTTTTAAAACATATGAGTTGAGTATTTTGGGAGTAGTATTGAGCACTGATATGGGGACGAGTTTGAGTTCAGATAACTTACGTCTCCATAAACCATGTAACCATCATGGGTAGAAAGGATCATACTTTTTAGATGATTCCTTAGTACTTTTTAGCATATACTAGTGGATCCACTTAGTTAAGCTTTCTATATGACGGCAAAGTATAGGATAGTTCTGGAAGCGTGGGAAAGACGTTGTATCACCACTTAGGCTAATAGTGGTGGTTGTCGGTTAGAGAAACTCCCACAGAAACTATATTACTTTATTATATGACTAAAGTTGAGTTTGTTATTGCATTTTCTTGAACGAACTAAGTTGTTTTTCACTCTTTTACAAGCTTTCTATATATTGCATATGTTTATTGATTTATATTGAGTTAAGTTATTCAGGAGTTGAGTAAAGCTAAGGTAAGTGTTTCTTTCCGATTCTTTTCAAGCTTAAGTTATGTATAGCATTCCAAATCGCATACTCGTACATTCAATGTATTGATGCCAGTTGGCATGCATTTTATTATGATGTAGACGCAGCTAACCAGGATCAGCATCCAACGCCTCGTTGATCCAGTTGAGTACTCAGAGTCAGTTGGTGAGCCTCCTAGATTTTTGGAGGATCCTTTTTATTGCTTTCAGTATTTTAGTTCATTAGGATGTCGTGGGTCTTGTCCCGATGTCCATCTCAGTTGTTTAGAGGCTTCATAGACAGAGTTAGTGATGTTAGTTCATGAGTCTTTACTTTTCCTTTTCATTTAAGTTGAGACTTGAGTTGCCACTTTGGCAGTGAATGTTATTTACTTTATTCTAAGTTATTTTTTGAGCAGTTCAGTTTACTTGTTTTAAAAGTATTTATCTTGAGTCAAGTCTTCCGCTAAGTAAGTAAGACAGGCCAAGGGTTCGCTTGGGGCCAGCAATGGTTCTCGAGTGTCGGCCACGTCCAGGGTGTAGGCTTGGGGGGTGACACCATATATATATTGTCTTATCTCTCATTTACTTATATAACTCACTAGTGAATATGTTCGCACTTCGCGCGATGAGAAAAATATAATTATAAATATTTAAATAAATCATTTCTTATATCTGAATATCAAAAATAGTTTAAGAATCATTTTTAATTTTCAAATTCAAATAGATTTAAGTTTTAAGTTCCAGTTATTATTGAATACAATTTAAGCAATGTAATAATAACTGTTGAATTTTTGATGCAGTTGAAAAAAGAATGGATCATACAGTACTAAATATATTATATGATATGTTTGATTTTTTCAACAAAATGAAAAGAACACAAGTGGTCATCGGGCTAAAGGTTTATTGTAGCAAAGTCATAGAAGTAAATTTTGTATAAAAAATATAAGTTTTAAATATTTTTCATACATAATATTCATCGAAAATTCATCTATTCAATGTAGAAAATTGAAATAAATTGCAACACAAGTTAAAAGAAAAAAATTAAATTTGTATTGCAATTACGCACAAACATTAACTTTTTTTTATTAATCATTATTAAGTACTATAATTGAAGATTGATATCTCAATTTAGGAAAATATAAAGGTGGAAGATAAAAGACTGATGTAGAACCTAACTTTGGTCAGGATTATCATTTATCGTCTTCTTTTTTGAAAAAATTTACTATCTTTTGATTTATAAAATCTGCAAAAAAAATTAAAAAAAAAATATTTATTTCTCTCCTCACCATTATTACAATTTATTAAATAGTAAATATTTTTCACCTCTCCTCATCATTACTACTACTACAATTTACTTTATTCCACGTTCTATTTTTATAGTTTTTTTAAAATAAAAATTCTTGTTGATCTCTCCTCATTATTATCATAATTAATTTTTCTTATTCAAAAAAATTTCTTTTTCCTTAATTGTTTTCTTTCCTTTGATTTATAACTAGTGAACTTGTCCGCGCTTCGCGCGATTGTAAAAGATGATAAGTCACGAATAATTTTATTAAGTATTATATAGATGAAAATGTATTTGCAATATAGTTGTTAGACGTTAAATTGTTAAAAACGAAGATTAAAATACAAATTCAATGCATAATTAATCTTTGGAGTTTTTGTCCACATCCACACTCATAAGTTGATCATAATTCAATAGTCTGCATCTTATTTTTCGAGTCAAACAAAAATATGCATATAATAAGCATAAAAAATATAATAACAAAAAAAAATGTGACGATTTCTATAAATTCTGGCAATAACTCTCGAAATATAAATTTTGTTTTTATTAAGGTGATGAATTCTATAACTCTGACAATATCTCTATTTATATGACTATAATATAAAATATCAAATAATGTAATATGACTATTAATTATTTTAGAAATTAGAATAACAAAAAGTTGTTAGTGTAATGAAAATAAAAATTATTAAAGCTTACATTAAAGATATGACATTTTAGTTTCTTAACATTGCGTAATTAATATAATTAATAGAGTTAAAGAAGCAGATTTTTAAAGTTTTTAATATTATTTATAACACATAAATGATGGGGGAAAAAAAAAGAAAAATCCGAAAAAAGGAAAAAAAAAGAAGAAAAGATTGTTGTAGTTTTGATCAAAGAGAGGTGTCATATCACTTTTTCTATTCATATTAATTTATTATTCTATGATTTAAATATTTAAAATGCGTTTGGTTCTTCAACTACAAATGGTTTAGATTAACATCAAGTTGTGTGTTTTTCTTTAATTTTGGTTCTTACATTGTTAATACATGTGAAACTACAAAAAATCAACCATCAATTTATCTATTTTCTTAGAATTTAAGCATTTTTCTATTTAAAAAAATATTATTAATTATTGATTATAAATTATTAATTATTAATTAATGATCAGTTATACCTTCAAAAATATAAGGAATTTCAAAAGGCTACCTTTTTTCCTTCACATAAAAATATATATTTTTAAATATTTCTTTTCCTTATATTCCTTTTCTACCTTTAATTTTTGTAGTTTTCTAAAATTAAATTTTTCTAGCAGGCCTTTTATTTGGTAGGTAACATCGCCAAAGCGTATCATCAGATTTGACTACGAAGGAAGGAACTCGAACTGAAAGGGCACCGTCTTGTGCAAGGCAACGATAGTTGGCAGGTTCGTACTGTTTAGTTTAAAGCAATAGAGGGCGCCTTCGCTTCGTAAGGCATGGCCCTATGCCTTACTCGCTCCGGGAAGTACTTTTTCGATGCAGCTCAATGTCTCCTTTATATTATCATAATTTTTTTTGCTTCATTATAAACATATATTTTTTAAATATTTATTTTCCTTATATTCCTTTTTCTACCTTTTATTTTTGTGGTTTTCTAAAAATAAATTTTACGTATCTCTCCATTTTATCATCATAATTTTATAATGTATACATATATATATATATATATATTGATTTCTATTATTTTCTAAAAATAAAAATATTTTATTTATCTTTCTCCTTATTATCATAAATGTATTTTTTTTCTTTCGAAAATTGACTTCATTGTATTGAAGTGTGTAAATATTATGTCTATATAGTATTCTAACTCTTTTTTGTTTTTGCTTTGTTAGACCAGAATTTGAGTACTTTTATAATTATTTTATATATTTTAAATTTTCTGCAAATTTGAATAGCAAGTTAAAGGAGATTGATTAAGAGAAGAATCAATTGGAAGAACATATTTATGATTATAAAAAGAAGCATAAAATGGTCAAATCTACACAGGTATATTCTAATGAATTCATTCATACAAACAAATTAATTTTTTTATTTATTTGAGCTAGTAAAACATCTCTTGCTATGAGTTCTTGATTTCATCTCCTGCATAATGTTTATTTACACAAATAAAACAAAAATTCAATTTACCTGAAGGAGTAAATTTGCTCTTGCAATAATTCTTCCATTTTGTCAATTTACCTTCAAAATATGTGCTCTACAGCCTAGTTTTATTTGTACAAACAAATAAAAAATTTGATCTATCTAAGGTAGTAAAACTTTTCCAAAAGTTAATTTACCTGAAGTAGTAAACCTTCTCTTCCAATGATTCTTCCATTTTGTCAAGTTACTTACAGATTATGTGATCTCCTACATATTTTTTTTATACTTTTTTAATTGGTTGATTACAAAACCGTTACCACTGTTGATTTTCTATTGCAACAATAAATATATCATCATTAGAAAAAGAGACAAAGTGAAGGAGTCGGCAATTTTTTTGTTCATTATGAGATCGGGTTATTACATTATCCTCCACTAAAAATCATGTTCTTCCTCGAATATAAAGCAAAAGAAAGTACCTGAAGCTTCAAAAAGCTGAGGATATCTGGAACTCATATCAGACTCTGTCTCCCAAGTAGCCTCACCAACTGAATGATGCTTCAATTGCACCTTTATTGAAGTGATATCCTTAGTCCTAAGCTTTCAGAGCTGCCTATCCAAAATGGCTATAAGCTCCTCCTCAAAGGATAAGTCTGGACCCAACTCAACTGAATCAAGGGAAAGTATATGGGACTCATTTGACAAGTACTTTTGAAGCATAGAGACATGAAACTTGGGATGCACAATCGACAAAATAGGTGGCGAGGCCAAATTATAAGTCACATCTCCCACACGACTCAAAATCTCAAAGAGTCCAATGAATCAAGGGCTAATCTAGCCTTTGTTTGTAAACCTCATCACACCATTCATGGGTGACACTAAAAGTCAAACATTATCACCCTCCATGAATACTAGGGCTAAAACTCTCTGATCCGCATAACTCTTCTGTCGACTGTGGGCTGTCAACAGTCTACCCTCAATCATACGAACCTTCTACATAGCACCTCTAAGCAATTTTGTATCCAATAAGTCCATCTCGGCTGAATCAAACCATCCGATCAGAGATCTACACCGTCTGTTATACAATGCCTCAAAAGAGGCCAGCTTAATACTGGAATGATAACTATTGTTATAGGAAAACTCTGTTAAGGGAAAATGTTGATCCCATCTAGCACCAAAATCAATCACACAATCTCGATGCATGTCCTCTAACACCTGAATCGTTCGTTCGGGCTAAATATCTGTCTGAGAATAAAAGGTTGTACTTATATATAACCGAGTACACAAACCATGTTGCAATGCCTTCACTAAGACCCCTGTATAAGTGTTTTCAACCCCCAAATTACCCCTTCCACTTCATTCTTCCAAATTCAAAAAAAACAAATCAATTCTCCTCTCCAAAATATTTCTCTCTCTAGAAACTTGAAGAAGAAAATGGATTCAACCTAGGGTTTAAAGTCAAGGTCTCAATTCCTCCATTGAAGGCTAGCATTCTGATTCAAGGTATGACTATTTTCATCCATGGATTCATCCCATTCTTGAAGTTCCCAAATTCCTCTATTTCTAAAGGTAGAATTCCCCAATTGAGTTAGGGTTTTCTTCAATTATCATGGGTTCTTTTCATTATTGACTTAAATCATTGAATTATGATCTCTTGTGAATGAATTGATGAAATATTATGATTTTATGATGATTTCCACATGAACTCATGTAATCCCCATGTTTTCAAGTTATGAATCATAGGATGTGGGATTTTGATCTTAAAGGGAGAGTTTTATGAAATTAAACATTTATTGAAAGCTTTATATGTATTTATGATCAAATACATATCTAATCCATGTTTTAAAATATTGATGATTGAAAGTGGGTTTTGAACATCAAGAGGTAAACTATGGACTTGTGCACTTTCTTATGAAATTTATGCAAATGTTTTAAGGGTGCTTTGAGAGTAAAGTACCAATGATTATGATGTGTTATTGAAAGGATTTTCTCATGTACACATAAGAGCTAGATGTGAAAGGTTTTCTCACATAACAAAGGATTCTAAGGTTGAAAGGCTTTCTCACCTAATTGAATCAAAGAATAAGAGTTATGGTAATGAAACTAGCTTGGATTGGTTATCCTAGGATACCTTTCCATGGATGATGATTTAGCTTGGATTGGCAAGATGACGTACCTTTCCATGGATAGTAAGAACAATAAGAAAGGACTATTCCGTTGGATTTATGCTTAGCACCGAGAGGATATTAAGATGGAAGCTCTCCCGTTAGTAGAGGTCGTGTTTCTAGAAGCAATCACCTTATCTCTTACCTATGTGCCCCCATAAGATGATTGTCTAGAGAGACATTAGCTAGTGGATCCACTAAAGCTATAAGTTCGTAGTTCTACCTTGGCATGTAGGACAATCCTTTTTGGTGTGGGAGACACCGGGGATCATGTTATAGCTCACATGGTCATTATGTTGGTTAACTCTAATGCCCCACATTAATAATGAACTAAGGTTACTTCAAGAAGTATCGTATATGAGTTCAAAGGTTTTAAAGATGATGTTAGCTTGGATTGACCATGATTTTATGACTTAAGTTATCTAACGCTTTTGTACTAACACATACTCTTGCCTACATTTTCCCAAATGTAGGGTCGGACAGTCAAGGTCATCAGTTTTGTGGCTAGTGATTGAGTTCGAGATTTCTGAAATTGGGTGGGTCCTCATGCTTCGAGGATGGAGTTTTATTTTTTCACTTTTGTTCATGTATTTCTCTTTTGGACATGATGTATGGGCTAGGCCCAATTTCATTCCATTGTATTAGATGGCTATGTTGAGACAAGTGTTTTAGACTTCCGCTTTACTTTTATAAAATGTTTTAGACTTAATTTATTGTTTTACTCTTATTGTTCTATTTCTTATGTTATGAGAGTTAAGTGGCTTGTATGGAGTCCTTTTGGGTTCTATACACCATGTTACATCTAGGGGTACCCCTGGGTCATGACAATAAAGCTTGGCTAACTTCTCCGCCGTATACTTTACTCGGACTGGGAAGAAAAGGGCGGACTCGGTCAACCTATCAACAACCACCCAATGATATGCTCCCACTTCCAAGTAGGAATAGGCATCCTCTAAGATATACCTCGGGGCCGCTAGTGCTCACACTTGACTTGTTGGCAAGTCAAACACCTCGAAACAAAACCTGCAATATCTCTCTTCATATCACACCACCAATAGTGTTGGCTCAGGTCATGATACATCTTCATCGCACCCCGGATAGATGGAATATTGGGAGCAATGGGCCTCTTCAAGAATCAGTCAAATCAACTTGTCTACCTTGGGCACACAAATCCTGCATCCAATCTGCAAGACACCATCAAAATCAAGGACAATTCTCTGTATTGTTTTCCATAGTGTCTTTATGATTCCCAGGCTGCTTCTTGTTGAAACCTGCGAGTTGTCATTATTTATTCAGACATAGTTAGATTTAGTTTTAGTTTAAGTTTGATCTTTCAGTTGTCATTAAACTCATTTTTTTATATTCATATTTAGAATGGGTATTCCCCCATCATTTCACTTTATGTCATTTTTTAAGCTTCCGCACAATATTTTTATTTTTTAGTAATTCCTTAAGTATGCTTATGATATTCCAGTAGGGTTAGCTTGGGGTCACTCGTGATCCTAAGTCCCGTGTTTACGTCAAGGGGATAGCCTCGAGGCATGACACCTAAAGCTGTCTTAGGGATATCTGATGCCTTAATCTTCAACTGATGATAACCGAACCTCAAGTCAACTTAGAAAATAGAGATGCACCCCGAAGCTGATCAAAAAAATCATCAATACAAGGAAGAGGATATTTGCTCTTCATTGTCACTTTGTTCAACTATCGATAATCAACGCACATCCTCATAGATCCATATTTCTTCCTCGCAATCAACACATGAGCAATCCCACAGAGAAACACTAGGGTGAATGAACCCCTTACTCAAAAAATCCTACAACTAATCCTTCAATTCTGTCAACTCAGTTGGAGCCATAGGATAAAGAGGAGTAGAGATGGGCTTGGTTCCCGACTCCAAGTCAATAGCAAAGTCAATATCCCTATCTAAAAGAACACCTAGAAGATCAGTATGAAACACATCTTTAAACTCTCAAACCACGGGCATGGGATCGATGCATGATGGCTCAGCACTAGTATCCCGAATGAAAGTCAAGTAGGAAAAACACCCTCTATCAACTAATCTCTGAGCTCTAATTAAAGAGATAACTTTGTCAAGAGTATGAACCACTTGCACCCATCCACTCAACCCTCGAGACACCCGGCATTGCTAAGGTCGCAATCTTCTCCTAACAATCAAGAATATCATGATGCTGAGAAAGCCAATCCATACCCAAGATAATATCAAAGTCTACAATCCCTAAAATGATCAGGTCTACCCAAGTATCTTACCCCACCACATAAACAGGCCAGGATCGATACACTTGATCCACCTTTAAAGATTCTCCCACAGGTATAGAAACATGAATAGGCACAGACATGCAAGCTGGCATCATAAAAAACCAGAAAACAAAATAGGTAAGACACATATGAGAAAGTAGATCTCATATCAAATAATACAAAGGCAGGTCGATGACAAACTGGACAATACATATGATCACAACATCAGAATTCTCAGCCTTAGGCATCCCCAGAAAAGCATAGCAGTATCCATTCAGCCACCCGTAGCCTGAGTAAAACCTCTACCTCTACCCTGCGGAGTAGTCCTACCACCTATATCGGTCTAAGCTCTACCTCGGCTCCTGGCCAGAGGCATTGGATCCCTAGCTGGAGCGACTGAATATGAACGGTGAGGTATTGAATGAGTCTGTACAAAACATTGTCGCATCATATGACCAGGATCTCTACAAGTGTAGCAAGATCTCAGCGTAGATAACTACTGTTGTGAACCTGATGAACTACCATGGACACCGCAGACAGAACTATAAAAACCTCGGGTTGACTGCCCACTCTCAACGACTGGCATAGAAGCTTGAACCAGCCCACGACACTGGAATGAAACACTATCCCTATGTGAAACTCTGCCTCCATATGAGGCACCAGAAAATTGAACCAAAGAATGGGCCCTCTTGAGCTCCTCTAACTCCTTTAAGACAATCAATTTTGCCTCATTGGCGGTTCTCACAATGGACTGGTAGAAAGCCCCCTCTCTAGATGCCCCGAACACATAAGATCTGACAGAGAAAGTCAACCCTCTCACAAACCGGCGAACTCTCTCAGCCTCATCCATAAAAATAGTCAAAGCATGCCTAGAGATCTCTTAACAGAAATAGGACTCTAGTCACAGATAGTCTTCCCTAAACCAAGCTCTCCAATCTCAGATGACTCTCGTCTCTCATGCTCCAAGGAATGAAACGGTCCTCTAAAGCACTATAAAATACATCCCACTCTTCCCTGGAAGATCAAACTAGTCTAGAGCTCACAAAAGTCCTCCACCACTCTCTGGCGCGACCACGAAGTTGAAGTGCAACAAACTGGACACCACGAGCATCCACTATACCCACTGTCTCAAGCATCTCATGACACGAAGTCAAAAACTCATGAGCGTCCTTGCTCTTTCCACCCTGAAACTGGGGTGGTTTTATATTCTGAAATCTCTCATAGCATTGTTGATCGGACGCTGTCAAGATAATCGGAGGAGCAATCTGTGCACCAATAGCCAGTGCAGGAACCACTAGTAGCTGGCCCACCTGAACATGAACACCTAGAGCTTGTTACTGACCTGGGGTTTACGTCCCCGGAGAAAGGTTCTCTAACACACAAAGCATCCTCAACAAGGTCTCTTGAAACAATGAAGCTCCAAACTCAAGAAGAACCTGGTCCTCAGAAACCTCAATTTGTAGCTCAGGAGAAGTTTCTCTAGCCCTTCCTCTAGCTGGTGCCACTCCAAAGACACGAACTCTACCTGGTGCTATTCTACGAGCATTGCCTGTAGCTCGAGACCTACCTCTACCCCTAGTTGGGGTCTCAACAATATCTCGGGAATGCCTCCCCTCTATCACCATAGGACTCAACTAGGGTTTTCATACGCGTAAAACAAGAAACTATAAAAGGAGAATCTGAACAATGAAAAACTTAGCTTTTGCATCACTGAAATCAGGATTCTTGTCAAGAGCAAGAGGCGGCACAAAGAGAACATAAATGTAGAAGAAAAAAGAACTAGAGTTAGGTTTTCTTTTTAAAGTTAGCATATTATAAGTTTAACTTAGAGTCATTATTTGGTGATAATTATTCTATGATTGACAATGAGTTGGCAAGTTGTTATAAGAAGTGTGTTTGACTTCTTGGAGAGTACAAACAATGGTTATAGTTGATCGTTAGAGTTGAGATACTAGAGTTAATCTCTTAGATTATAGAGTTGTAATCTAAAATAGATCTTTGAAGTTTTAGTGAAAGTTTTTGAAATCCTAATAGATGTAGGTCGTAGTTTTTCTTCCCTTGAGCAAGGAGGTTTTCCATGATAAATTTGTGTGTAGTTTATGTCATCATTACAATGTCTTTTGTTAGTATTACAAGACCCAAGTTCTTGTATTTGTTAGGTGGTATAAATTTCTTCAGTTGAGAAGAGTTTATTCTTTGTTACTAAATTTACATAATTTTTTTTTGATAGATCAAGAATTTGAATATGGAGAATCTATCATTGAAAAAAATATGGAACAAGTTGAAGTTCAAGAGGGATTTTACGTTGGTTAGGTGGTTTAAAGATGAAATCTTATTAATTATAGATGTTGGATTTTTTCTTTGCTTAGGAGTTGATAAAGATATGTCCTACAACTTGAATTTGGTATATCTTTCCTGAATAACCTCAACACCTATCATGGCTGAAATATCAGCTTTAGTGAAGGGGCTTAGGTTGGCTATCCTACACAATTTAACACCTTTAGAAGTTTCCATAGATTGCGAAGAGATCATCAAATATTTAAAAGATGATCATCCACCATACTCTAATTTATTATTTGATTGCAGAGATCTAATCAAGCAATTGGGGAAGCCTCTAGTGCAACATAACTATCGGGAAGAGAACAAAGTGGCAGATATCCTAGCTATGGAGGGCACTAAGATAAAGAAGACTAGAGGGTGTTTGGATTGACTTAAAAGTTAGTCAAACCTACTTTTAAGTTAGTTTTTGACTTCTGAAAGCGTTTGACAAATATAAAAAATAACTTAAAATAAGTCAAAAATGACTTAAAATAAGTTAGGAAGTCTTTGGCAAGATAAAAATGACTTAAAATGAGTCAAAAACCAAAAGTAGGTCTCCCCCTACTTTTTATTTTTTAACTTAAAAGTCATTTAAGTTTGACTTTTTATTTTTGATTTAAAAGCTATTTTTTTTAAGTCAATCCAAACGGGCTTTTAACTCTGTTTTGATATTGGCAGTTCCCCCTTTGTTTGCAGTAAAGTATTAAAAGTTGGAACTCTTTTTGTTAGGCGTATAATGCCCAATAGTCCTAATAATCTATGTAATCAACCCCTACCCTCCTCTATAGGAGTAGCCATGCTCTTCCATTCTCTTGTACTAATGCATATTAAATTATAATATACTACTATCCTTTAGTACAAAAAAAATAGTTCTTGTATTAACAATGAATTTTTATATGAGTTTAACTATTTAATATATTTTGGGTGTTTCTCTGTATGAAACAATTAATATTATAGTATAAATCTTCGTAGAATAACAAATGAAAATGGGATATTTGGAACTCTTTTATAATTGGCTTATCAAATATTGAAATGACCATTAACAACGGAAAACTTGGTCGTTAATTGTATTGGTGTTGAAACTATTAACATACCATAAACGAAAACAGTTTTGATAGTTAAATTAGTATGTGTACAGAGTGAATATACGGCCGCTAAAAAGGACATATAATCATACATTCAACACAATTGAAATCTAGTCGATAAATTTTAACGTTACGGCTTTTAACGATTGTTAACATTTAGCGATAGGATTTGGACTTTTAACGGCCAAATTTTCCATTACTAAAGAATTCTTCCTTTGTAGTAGTGTTAGTATATGTATGTACATTATATATTATATTATAGAGTTATAGTGATATATATACGACAAGGGGTGCTGTTATTACATTAAGAATACAACACATACATACATATAACCATGGTTTTGCTACAAAATTATACCAAGAGCAAAATCAGTACGAACTAGTATATACTATAAGCGATGAGCATTTGGCGTCGGTTAGAATAATTGGTGAGATATATACCATAATGCAACTGAGCTGCCCTGTAGCTATTTAAAGCCACTGGTGGTATACTTGGAGCAGCGATATCTTCTTTTTTAATTGGAAGAATTACCCGATAAACGCGAGGCAAAGAGTAGTGATAGTTGTAGCTCTGCTGTGTCACCCAGAATTATTGCATTTTTTCATGTATTCTATTGACTAGAATCTGGGTTCAATTGTCCATATTGGACATTTCTTGAAAGAAAATCTGCAAAAAAATTGTCAGTTCCTTTAATATAGTCTAATTTAAATGTATAGAATGATAATAAAACTTTCCATCTATGTAATCTTCTATATTGTGGTTTTGATGGAAGTTTATTGAATATAAGACCTGATACCTGCGTGTTATCAGTCCTAGTTAAGAATTATTTAGGTAAAAGAAAAGTTGAGAATTTTCTAATTCCTTTAACAATTGCTAACAATTCCTTTTCGTTGGTGAAATATCTAGTTTCTGCATCATTGAATGTACCACTTGTGTACCTGCAAATTTCATTTAGATCGGTTTGCAATAATGCTCCCCAATGATAGTCTGACGCATCAGTTTGTAATATTAAATTATCTTCAGGTTCTGGTAATCTAAGCTTTGGTAACTTAGAACATTCTTCTTTTAGTTGTTTTACACACTGAGTATGTTCTTCATTCCATCCAATTCTATTGGATTTTCTTATTAATTTTTGTAGGATATTTCTCTTTTTTGCTAAGTCAGGAATAAATTCTCCTGTATAGTTAAGACATCCTAATTTTTTTTGTATTTCTTGTTTAGTAGTCAATTTATCGGGAAACTTAGTAATATCATGTCCTATTGAATCCATTTTTTGTTTAGGTGGGGTAATTTTTTGTCAACCCTGGTAGCTTTAACATTAAAACTTTTTAATTTTTCCATGGTAATAAAATTATTTGTTGGAAAATATGATTGAAGGTCTTTCCCTTCTAAAGCAATGCTAAAGAAACGGCAATAAACACCTTCACCTTCAGCATGTTGTTTTATGGATGTCACCAGTTGAGATGGTAACTGTGATAATTCTCGTAGATCAGGTTTAGCATAAACTCGATCTAAGTATCCATATTCGAATAATTGGGTTGTGAACCCTGCTGATCCATTAGGAAATATAGAGATTCTGGAAATAAACTGGTTGTTCCTAAAACTCCATATGTTTCTCCACTTTCGGTCGGGAGATTGTAAATATCTCTTGTAAATTTAAGATATTCTTCCTCCTTTGGATTCTGCTTTCCTACTTGAAAAGAAGAGAAAATTTTCTTTCCTGTTGGAACTTTGTTAGTGAGTTTTTCTGGTTTCCCAGAAGATTTTTCAATTGTTGCTGAGGCTGAGCTTTTTTCTTCTGAAGAATGTATGTCACATAACATACAGAGAAAGGCCAAAAGAATAAATACATAAATTTATTGTTTAGATACTACAGCAGCAACCCAATGGGGATGCAATGATAAGCCTTATAAAAAAAGAAAAAAACTTAAGAAAAGCTTAATTAAAAGAAGAAATTTTTCTAAGAAAAATTACATACCTAAAAGAAGGTATTATAAAAAGAAAAACAATTTTAAAAATACAAGACCCGCAGAAAAATGCAAATGCTATAAATGTGGCGAAGAAGGTCATAAAAGTTATGAATGTAACAAAAAAAGACTAAACATATCCAAAATTGAAAGGATAGATATTGAATCTAATATTGAATCAATAAAATCCATAGAAAGTGAAGATTTTTTTGAAGAAATTTATGAAGAATGTTCAACTAATTCTGATGAATCAGAATAAATGAATAAAGAAATTCAAAAAAAAGATAATTCTGTTCAAATAATTGAAACAGAAGAAGATCACAGAGGGTATGCCTTAAAATCAACCTTTGATGGAGAATTGTTAAGAAAAATCCAAGGATTAAAATTAAATCTTAAAACGGAAGATAATATATTTAATAAAATGCAAAGAATGTTTTCAAGAAGCAAAATAACATATCATGAATATCAATATCAAGAAATGGAAAAAGTAATAGAAATTACCCAAACCTACTTATTGGTATCAGAGCAAGGTTAATACGTAACAAAATAAAATAAAATACCCTCTATAATCTTCTTTTGTTTCAATTATTTGAACAAAATTATCTTCTTTTTGAATTTCTTTATTCATTTATTCTGATTCATCAGAATTAGTTGAACATTCTTCATAAATTTCTTCAAAGAAATCTTCACTTTCTATGAATTTTATTGATTCAATATCAGATTCAATATCTATCCTATCGATTTTGGATATTTTTACTCTTTTTTGTTACATTCGTAACTTTTATGACCTTCTTCGCCACAATTATAGCATTTGCATTTTTCTTTTATGATTACTGATTACCAGAACATGAAGCATGGGTCTGACTCTAAGATTTAGAAGAATGTTCTAAGTTACCAAAGATTATGACTTACTTGTTTGTCAAATTTCTGTGTTTTTTCTATTATATTTGTTATTCTTCCAGGAATATTTTCTTTTATAGAGATTAACTCTAATTTTAACAGCTTTAGTCTTAAAGCTATCTGTTTATGACTTTCTTTTAAGTCATTTAGTAAGTCGATGACTTCTTTTACGCTCATACTAAGAAATAGTAATCAGAAAGATTGATATTTTGATTCATGTTAAATCTATAATTTATTTCATATTTGTAATAATCTTCTTCAGATTTCCTTAGGGTAATTATAGTTATGATTTCTTTCTTTAAATCATTATTTAAACTGTTTATTACTTGTAGTATTGCTACTAAGGTTTTTTCTTCTAAATACCATAAAGGTTTTACTAATTTTTCTTTTGTGTTTATTTTTATTCTGACCAATAATAATCAGAAGTATCCATTTCATTTAGTACTTATTCATTGAAGTTATAATTTAAATTATCTTCTTCATCTTTACTTTGAGCAATGATTTGTACTATTTTTTCTTTTAGATCTCTGTCTAAATGAATTCAATAGGAGATAATACTACTCCCAACAAAGTGGCAGGAGATGTCCCACTAGGTGCTAGTGGGACATTGGGTAAAGCATGGGTCTGACTCTAGGATTTAGGAATCTTTTATGAATACTGATACTTTAAAAATTCTTATCATTCTTATCATAAATGATTTGTACTATTTTTTGTTTTAGAAAATACTTAGAAAATCTAAGAACAATTACTTGTAAATGCCTTAATCTAGAATAGATTAAAGAAAATTTACAAAAATCCTATGGAGAAAATCCATTAGAAAAATGGGAACAAAATCATGAAAGGGCCATTTTAACATTAAAAGACCTTAGCATTATTATTAGAGTCAGACCCATGCTATACAACGAAGCTTCATCTGCTCGGCCTTTTCCCTCATATTTTGATTTAGGAATCGGCATATCCGGGCTTACCATTGAGATGTTTTTGGCACTAGGTGCTAGTGAGACATCTCCTGCCACTTTGTTGGGAGTAGTATTATCTCCTATTGAATTCTTTTTAGGACAAGTGTCCAGGTGTTCTCATAAGAGCAAAAATTCGCTCATGTTTTCGTCTTGATCATTGCTGAGTTGATTGAGTTCAAACTGCAATTTTCTTGCTTGTTCAGTCAAGCTGATTAAATCATCCCTGATTTTAAATAATCTTTAGCTTTTGTCATAAATGGACTCAGCCACAATTTGTTCATTTTTATTTATCTCTGCTTTTTTCTGACTATAGATAATTCTGGTTTTCAAACATATTTCTGAAAACTCTTTTAGATGATTTAGATGTTCTTGATATATTTTAGAACATATTAAAATATCATCTATATAGACGATCAAAAATTCCTTTTCGGAAAATATCTTGTCCATTTTTCTTTGAAATATCTGTGGTGCATTTTTTAGTCCAAAAGGCATCACAATCCATTCATAATGACCATTAGGCGTACTGAATGCAGTCAATGGTATGGACTCTTCTGCCAACTTTATCTACCAAAATTCACTTTTACAGTAGAAGTTTGAAAAATATGTTTTTCCTTTGCAAGGTTTATAAGATTGTTTTTATTTGGGATAAAGTATCCATCAAATATACAATTTTGTTTAGCTCTTTATAATTTATTACCATTCGAGCTTTTCCTCTTTTTATCTCAGCATAATTTCTTACCATAAATGCTGGACTACTATGAGGACTTTTACTCATTCTTATTATCATCTTAAATTCAATTTTATCATCTTCGTTGTATAGCATGGGTCTGACTCTAATAATAATGCTAGGGTCTTTTAATGTTAAAATTGCCCTTTCATGATTTTGTTCCCATTTTTCTAATGGATTTTCTCCATAGGATTTTTGTAAATTTTCTTTTATCTGTTCTAGATTAAGGCATTTACAAGTAATTTTTCTTAGATTTTCTAAGTATTTTCTTTTGAAGTTTCCATTATCTTCTTCAAGATTATATGGATTTTGTTTTCTTGGGACTTTGATAAAATGTTCGCAAGGGGTTTTAAGGCTTATCATGTATAATGTTTGATGATAATCTTGAAATTGTTGTAAAAAATCATTACCTAGTAATAAATTTGTTTCTAATTTATCATAGGCAAATATTTTATTTATTGAAACAATTTTTTATCCTAAAATTATTTCAACTTTTTGTTTAGACTTATTAAGTCTTTCTTTATTTCCTGTAATTCCAATCATTGAGATATTAGCTTTATTAGTATCCCAATTATTGATTAAAAATGATTTTGCTAAACTACACTTTCAGGTCAAAAGAAAAGACCTATTTAAACCAGGTAATCATATAATGAGCATATATTATCAAGCTCTATATACGGTTACAAATTCCAATTATGGTAAAATATATATGAATAAGCAAATGATCGAAATTGATCAAGAATGTTCCGAAATAGCAAGAGTTATAGAAGCTGAGATTCAACCAACTCAAATTCCAGAGGAATATGAAATACATTTTGGAAAAACACATGAAATAGGAAGTTCTAGTAATCCTAAACTTTCGTTAGAATATGGTAGAAATACCATAAGAAAAAGCATATCCAACAGATATGAAAAAAGGATATTAGAATTCTCTAATGTGGCTAGTATTGCAGGGAGAATCTATAATGGAACAGAATGGAAAGTACATGAAATCTTAGTACAAACAGGTGCTACAACCAATCATGTTAAAGGTATGTTGTTAGATGGTTTGCCGATCTATGAAAGTACACCATACACCTACAAAACCTTTGAAGGAAATAATTACATATGTAAAAACATGGTAAATATACCAATACAATTAGACAACATAAGAATAACAGTTCCTTGTTATGTTACAAATCACGAAGGAAATCATAACTTGATATTAGGAAATTTATTCCTAAATAGTCTAGAAGACTATAGAATAGGGAGAAACGGGATAGAAATAAGTTACAAAAATGAAACTTGTTTTATTCCTAAAAATGCCTAAAGAAACAATTTTTAAAGTATCAATATTCATATAGATAACCTTCTATGACACTAAATTAACAACATGTTGTCAAATTGATAATGGATCCGAAGCTAGTTTAGCAAAATCATTTTTAATCAATAATTGGGATACTAATAAAGCTAATATCTCACTGATTGGAATTACAGGAAATAAAGAAAGACTTAATAAGTCTAAAGAAAAAGATTAAATAATTTTAGGATCAAAAATTATTTCAATAAATAAAATATTTGCCTATGATAAATTAGAAACAAATTTATTACTAGGTAATGATTTTTTACAACAATTTCAGGATTATCATCAAACATTATACATGATAAGCCTTAAAACCCCTTGCGGACATTTTATCAAAGTCCCAAGAAAACAAAATCCATATAATCTTGAAGAAGATAATGGAAACTTCAAAAGAAAATACTTAGAAAATCTAAGAAACATTACTTGTAAATGCCTTAATCTAGAACAGATTAAAGAAAATTTACAAAAATCCTATGGAGAAAATCCATTAGAAAAATGGGAACAAAATCATGAAAGGGCCATTTTAACATTAAAAGACCCTAGCATTATTATTAGAGTCAGATCCATGCTATAAAACTAAGATGATAAAATTGAATTTAAGATTCAAATTAAAGAGTTACTCAACCTAAAATTAATAAGAATGAGTAAAAGTCATCATAGTAGTCCAGCATTTATGGTAAGAAATCATGCTGAGATAAAAAGAGGAAAAGCTCGAATGGCAATAAATTATAAAGAGCTAAACAAAAATTGTATATTTGATGGATACTTTATCCCAAATAAAAACAATCTTATAAACCCTGCAAAAGGAAAAACATATTTTTCAAAATTCGACTGTAAAAGTGGATTTTGGCAGATAAAGTTGGCAGAAGAGTCCATACCATTGATTGCATTCAATACACCTAATGGTCATTATGAATGGATTGTGATGCCTTTTGGACTAAAAAATGCACCACAGATATTTCAAAGAAAAATGGACAAGATATTTTCCGAAAAGGAATTTTTGATCGTCTATATAGATGATATTTTAATATGTTCTAAAACATATCAAGAACATCTAACACATCTAAAAGAGTTTTCAGAAATATGTTTGAAAACCAGAATTATCCTTAGTCAAAAAAAAGCAGAGATAAATAAAAATGAAATAGAATTCCTAGGGATGATTATTTCAAAAAATGGGATTGAATTACAAGCTCATATATCAAAAAAGATTGTTGAGTTTCCCGATAAATTGACTACTAAACAAGAAATACAAAAAAAATTAGGATTTCTTAACTATGCAGGAGAATTTATTCCTGACTTAGCTAAAAAGAGAAATATCCTACAAAAATTAATAAGAAAATCCAATAGAATTGGATGGAATAAAGAACATATTTAGTGTGTAAAACAACTAAAAGAAGAATGTTCTAAGTTACCAAAGCTTAGATTACCAGAACCTGAAGATAATTTAATATTACACACTGATGCGTCACACTATCATTGGGGAGCATTATTGCAAACCGATCTAAATGAAATTTGCAGGTACACAAGTGGTACATTCAATGATGCAGAAACTAGATATTCCACCAACGAAAAGGAATTGTTAGCAATTGTTAAAGGAATTAGAAAATTCTCAACTTTTCTTTTACCTAAGCAATTCTTAATTAGGACTGATAACACGCAGGTATCAGGTCTTATATTCAATAAACTTCCATCAAAACCATAATATAGAAGATTACATAGATGGCAAGTTTTATTATCATTCTATACTTTTAAAATAGAATATATTAAAGGAACTGACAATTTTGTTGAAGATTTTCTTTCAAGAAATGTCCAATATGGACAATCGAACCCAGATTCTAGTCAATAGAATACATGAAAAAATGCAAATTGTGGCTGAGTCCATTTATGATAAAAGCCAAAGATTATTTAAAATCAGGGATGATTTAATCAGCTTGACAGAACAAGCAAGGAAATTGCAGTTTGAACTCAATCAACTCAGCAATGATCAAGACGAAAACATGAGCGAATTTTTGTTCTTATGTGAAGACCTGGACACTTGTCCTAAAAAGAATTCAATAGGAGATAATACTATTCCCAACAAAGTGGCAGGAGGTGTCCCACTAGCACCTAGTGTCAAAAACATCTCAATGGTAAGCCCGGATATGCCGATTCCTAAATCAAATGATGAGGGAAAAATCCGTGAAGATGAAGCTTCTTCTTCAGAAGAAAAAAACTCAGCCTCAGCAATAGCTGAAAATCCTTCTGGGAAACCAGAAAAACTCACTAACAAAGTCCCAACATGAACGAAAATTTTCTCTTCTTTTCAGGTAGGAAAGCAGAATCCAAAGGAGGAAGAATATCTTAAATTTACAAGAGATATTTACAATCTCCCGACCGAAAGTGGAGAAACATATGGAGTTTTAGGAACAACCAGTTTATTTCCTAGAATCTCTATATTTCGTAATGGATCAGCAGGGTTCAAAGCCCAATTATTCGAATATGGATACTTAGATCGAGTTTATGTTAAACCTGATCTACGAGAATTATCACAGTTACCATCTCAACTGGTGACATCCATAAAACAACATGCTGAAGGAGAAGGTGTTTATTGCCGTTTCTTTAGCATTGCTTTAGAAAGGAAAGACCTTCAATCATATTTTCCAACAAATAATTTTATTACCATGGAAAAATTAAAAAGTTTTAATGTTAAAGCTACCGGGGTTGACAAAAAATTACCCCATCTAAACAAAAAATGGATTCAAACTCGCAGAGCTTTGGGAATTAAAGCCCTATATTTTATTCTCAAAAGATTCTATGAAGAAGATTATCAGGTAGTAGATTATACATCTACATGGATGCTGTTAATCAAAGGGAAAACAAAGTCCAAAATCTTAAGAGAAAAACTATTAGATTTTGAAACTCATAGACTAGAAGCTACCGAGGAAACTTGGAAAATGGCTTGCAAATTTTTGGAGCACAAGCATGCACCAAGTGAAAACTGATGTAAGCACTTACATCAAAAAGCATTCAATAAGTGAAGAATGACGTAGGCACTTACGTCATAGTCACATGGGAATCTTATCCCATAAAAAAGACAAATGGCAGTGGAGCAGTATCTTGCTTTAAGAAAGAAGACAAGCATTCTAATCCTATCTTATCGTCCACTCAAAAATAAAGGACCTAAATGTAAAAATTTATTTGTAAGAAGTCCCTCCTTGAATCTATAAAAGGAGAGAAACTTCACAATTAGAGGCAGACTACATTTTCTCTAGAAAACATCGATAGCGAAAAATGTTAGGTACCTCTTTAGATTGTGAGTAGAAACTCTTCCCGCCAGGGAAAAGTATTCTAATATGTTAGAGTGTTATGTAAAATATCTATAGTTTGTATGTAAAGGTGTTATGATGAAATAAAAAGTTTGGTTTGTATATCTCTTTTCTTCAACTCCATAAACAGTCTTAAAAGAAGGTTGCAATCTTCAGCCTTAGGGAAGAACAGTAAAGAGTAGCCGTGAGACTGAGGTCATGGAGGTGAAATACTGTTCATAGCCTGAAAAGAGAACCGCCGAGGTGGTGATAAGGACTGTTCATCGAGCTAAAAGGAGGAAGGTATACACGCACAACTTTGTATTTCATAAATAATACTTTTAACTACAAATTGTAAGGCATATTTTATGATATACTTAGACATATTATGAATACTGAGTACCTATAGGGAAATAAGAAATCATGAAAAGCTATTCATATTTGATAAAGAACTATGCCTAAAGCATATAGAATGAAAAATATACAATTTCACTTACATTTAGTAAGGAAAAGAGCACGGAGACATAAAATAGCTATACATCATATAAATAGAGCAATTCCAGAAATGGAACAAGCATACCTTAGAACTAGTCTAAGAAGTACAAAACTTATAGAAGCTATCTATGAAATGAAAATGCTTAGAATACAGGAGTATTTTGAATACCAAAATGCCAAAGGCATATTAAAAAGAACTCCCCTTTATACTGCATAAATTGCATAAACTACTTTAAACTGCTTTCAATTTCTGCGCAACCCTATTTGTAAGAACAACATATATATATATATATATATATATAAACTAATATTCTTGGATTTGAAGTTTATATTTAACTAATTTTAGAACTTTTCGTTGCTAGGCAACTGAGTAAGCTCAACATCTAAAAAAGTTGATACAAGACTATATTGCTTCTTTCATCAAAGTAGGAGATAAGGTTGGTGCTTCTAAATTTCTGAAGTTCTACAATTGTTTTCAATAATGTGTTTGTGTCCATCTAGTATTGATACTTAGCTTTAATTTTATGATAATTATTTTGTGTCCATCGATTGTTTATTAAGCATAAGTACCAACACTAGTTGATCCTATTGACGACAGAATTGATTTTCTTTCAAGATCGATTTGTGTCCATCTAGTGTTGATACTAAGCTTTAATTTAGGAATAATGTGTTTGTTTAACATAAGTATCAACACAAGTTGATCCTATTGATGACAAAATTGATTTTCTTGAAAGATCGATTTGTGTCCATCTAGAGTTGACACTTAGCTTTAAATTTAGAAATAATATATTTGTTAAGCATAAGTACCAACACTAGTTGATCCTATTGATGACAAAATTAATTTTCTTGCAAGATCGATTTGTGTCCATCTAGTGTTGACACTTAGCTTTAAAAAGTTGTTAAGTTGTTAAAGTTAAAAAGTTGTTAAGTTGTTTAAATAAGTTAAAATAAATAATGTGATTTAGTTGGTGGATTTAGTTGGTGGAATTAAGTCAACACTAAACTAGTTAAAGTTAAAAAGTTATTAAATTGTTTAAATAAGTTAAAGTAAATAATGTGGTTTAGTTGGTGAATTAATTAGTTGTTGGAATTAAGTCAAAACTAAACTAGTTAAAGTTAAAAAGTTGTTAAGTTGTTTAAATAAGTTAAAATAAATAATGTGGTTTAGTTGGTGAATTTAGTTGTTGGAATTAAGTCAAAACTAAACTAGTTAAAGTTGTTA
>JAJONZ010014636.1:0-22543 GCA_029582445.1 Solanum paucissectum | reverse complement strand
TTTGGAAAGGTCACAATCTTTCGGAAAGGTCACAACCTTTCGGAAAGGTCACAACCTTTCGGAAAGGTCACAACCTTTCGGAAAGGTCACAACCTTTCATAAAAGTCACAACTTTTCATAAAAGTCACAAGTCTTCGTAAAAGTCACAACTTTTCATAAAAGTCACAACTCTTCATAAAAGTTGCAACTCTTCATTTTCCATTCACACCTTTTAAAACCCAACAAAAAGTTTGAATAAGTTGTCCAACAATATAAAGGACGCCAATTTGTGATGTATCAACTTCATGTTGGGATATATACTATTAACCATGCGTTTAGATATATATTTGTTATAGAATAATTATTTATTCATCTTTTATATATCATATATTCGTTTAGGGTGTCTGTTTACTTATATAGTAGATGATTTAGTGTATAGAGTTTTCGCTTATATACAGAAGATTAAATCATCGATTTTTATAAGTATAAAGTTTTTTTATTCACAATCTAAGATGGAAATTGGACATGCCATCGATATGATCGTAGCATAATATTATATGTAGTTTATCTTGATTATGTGAATGATATAGTTTCAACTTCTTGTGCTAATGCATTTTGTATGTATTGAATGAGATCGAGTAGAAATAGTTTCTTTAGACTGACTTGCAAAAGCATATTCTCTAAACTATTAAATATACTTATATTCTTAATCCTGTTATAACTATTATGATTTGTATATGTTAATTATCGTTTTGATTTATTAAAAAGTGAGATTCTAAGATGGGTCAATATGCCTGGTAAATTAGATGATGATAATATATATTGGTGAAATAATAAGTTAGCTGACAAAATCCACGTCTCGATATAGAGATTGATGATATGCCTTTTTGAGAAGCTTATAAGTTTTTATCGTGTCAAACCTTGCAAGTGGATTTATGAATTCGACACATGAAATAAGTTAAGCAGTGCTCTAAAGGAAATTGATCTTTGAATTAAATTTGTTAGTAATTTAATTTATTGATTAGTATCTATAATCTTAACATGTGAAATTACATATGTGTTTGATGAAAATTTCGAAATATAAATAGAGGAGTGCAATTACAAAATTATAGAGGAATGATTTGTAATTTATTTTAGTAAGAATAATTCAAATTGATTTTTTGGAATTATTTCCATAATAAGAAGCCTCGGTAATTAATTTTGACGTCCCTACCATATCCATATTTAACTAGAACTCAGAATCTATTCTAAGGGAAAAAGAAAAAAGTATGTGTCTTTCTCTATTCTAAGGAAAGGGAGAAATATGTGTTTTTCTCTATTCAAAGGAAATGAGAAGTATGTGTCTTTTTCTATTCTAAGGAAAGGGAGAAGTACATGCCTTTTTCTATTCTAAAGAAAGATTGTGTGTTTTCTCTCCTCCTTGGACTAGGAACAAATCTCTATAAATAAAGATTCTTCTAACTCTTGAAATAGAATAAGTTTTATATACTATACTTGCCCACCCTAGTATTGAGAGAGTTTGGAAGTGAACTAGGGATCACCGTAGAAGACCGCAGAACTGTCGTCTAGTTTGTGGACTAGCTTGTGAATTCACTTGAAGGTTCTAGCTTGTGGACTAGCTTGTGGATTCTCTTGAAGGTATCTGCTCGCGCTTCAACAGGTAAATCTTGAATTAAATTTCAGAAAGTTTGTGTGTTCTAGCATAAACTATGTGTTGTCTATTATTCATGTAAGTAATATGATTTTGGTATGCTTCGGCTGTGCATATAGTTTTCCAACACTTCATCATCATCAAATTACACCATAAAACAAATTATTATATTTTTTGGATTCTCGAAATATGGAGTTGGAGGATAACAAAGATAGGGGAGAGAAAATAGATAGAGTAATAAGGCGGCAAAGAAGAAATGAAAACTAGCAGTTACAACGATCAAAATGACAACATTTGAGCGTTTGTATAAAGAATTACTGAACAGAGGCAGATCGTATAGAGAAATGATCACTTAGGGTATTGATTTGGAAGTTATATAGGATCACCAAGGTAGGACGTAAGACACATGAATCAAGTAAAGTGAATTAAGGACGAGAACAATACAATATTTGTGGGAGAGGCACACATTAATTTAAAAAAATGATAGTCATATTTCCATAAACTCTTAAATGAAAAGGGGGACATGATTATTGTATTGGGTGATTTAGGAAATTTAGAGAGTTGTTGTGATTTTGGATGGTGTAGAGGTATTAAGTTTGAAGAGATTACTTTTAAAATGAGGAGGGGGAGCGCAATCGGGCAAAACAAGATTTCAATGAAATTTTGGTAGAACGTCAATGATGTATCATGTAAGTATGGCTTGACTGATTGAGTTGTTCAACATAATTTTTAGGACATAAAAAATATATGAAGGCATTAGGTGGAGTACAATGATTCCATTTTAAAAGAAAAAAGGGCTATATTCAGAATTGCAACAAGTATAGGGATTTTAAGCTACTAAGTTTTACGATGAAAAATTTGAGTGAGGGTGAAAAGGGGTGTGTCTATTATCAAAAAACAAATTTGAATTTATGTTAGGACATTTTATTAGAGAAGCCATTCATCTTGTGAGTAGATTGGTGGATTGGCATAGGAAGAGGAAGATAGACTTATATGATTTTTATTGACCTAGAAAATAAATATGAAAATTTCGAGGAGAGTTTTATACAAATGTTTAGAGTCTAAAAAAAAAATTGTAACTTAAATTAGGGCGATTAAATACATGTAAAATGAGGCTCAAACACAAGCGAGGACGATAAGAGGTGACTTGTACTCCTTTTTAGTATTGATGAGGTTGTAATTTGACGTTTCAAGCACACCTCATCCAATTCTAGGTGTTCAACGATCGTAAATCACTATAAAACCCAACTAAATGAGTTGGGATCGAATCCCACATGGAGCGGTACGTGTTTTAAATTCAATCAAGAAGTATGAATGCGGTCTAATCAGCTATAGGAATAGACATTCTCGAAAAAAGGCATAATTAAGTAAAAGGGGTGACACGAATGTCAGATGGGGGATTTTGGTTTTAGTTATCAACTTAAAGCAGTCACAAACACTAGGAATTAACAATAATGAGACGGATTCTTGGGATGTGATCGATTATAGGAAAATATAGACATATAGGTAATTGCAACTATTAGTAAATAGCTAGATATTAGTGAGTAGGCTAGGCTATAAGGGAGGCAATTTTCTCTCGAACAATTACCCCGAATCAGGTGATTTCTCTCGAACATCAACAAGCATGCAAATAAAGAGCATACCACACCTTAATCCATTCACTCTCTCGAGCTAAATGTGTGGGATTGGGTTTAGGATTTACTCTCTCGAGCTAAACCTAGATCAACCCAATACACACAAACCATCAATCAAAAACCTTAGTTCTAAAACTTCTCTCTCTCGCAAGCCAAGAACACAAAAGTAGAACTGCATTTGCAACTACAATTCTTAAATTGAACCGCAATTAATGATTAAACTCACTTTTAAAAAGTATTTAAACTAACAGTTAGCAATACCCATAAACTAAATTAGCCCATAATCACATGATTAGACCCCAAGAATTGGGGTTTTAGCTAGACATTTTAAAAAGGTAAAAACAGTTACCAAATTGATTATCCATCAACTGGGTAAGAGTGATTTCGTCCTTACAATGCTCCAATTTGATGAATCTCAAATACCCACTTCCAATTTCTCAAAAGTGAATTTCTTCAATCCTTCAAAGCTAAGGAAAAACTATTTAGAGAATAGTTCTCAGTCGTCTGATACAAAATAATACTAAAGATAAGTTCCAAGATGTTCAAAGATGTATTTATAGTTGCCAAAAATGTGCCACGAATAGGAATTTTGATGAAGTAAGTCGGGATCGCCGATCCACTCGACGAGCCACCCTTTGATCTCCTCCATCGCCTTTTTACCTTGTTATTCAACATCCTTGGGTTTTGTAACTTTGGATGATCTATCACTGCATCACGGAACTACTCGGCGATCTGCCGACTGTTCCTTTTCATCACCGATTTGATTCTTTCCTTCAGGGCTTGGCACACTGGAACTTTAGGCGTTCAAATGAGCCACTCGGTGACACACCGAGTGCTCTTGGCGATCCTCAGGCTCTCCCTTCTTCATTTCTTCAGCTTGTTTTGCTCCTTTTTATAAGTTAGTGTCCTTGTTTTGTTCCTCAATCCATATATCTGAAAATCAAGGATTTAACATTAGTTATTGGCACAAATTAAGCATTTGAGGACACTAAATCTATATAAACAAAGCCCTAAATGAGTCCAAATCCAAGACTCATCAACACCCCCAACTTAAAATTTTGCTTGTTCTCAAGTAAAACTCAAGTTCAGCAGTTAAAAAAGGATGTCTCAAACAGTGCTACAAAAGACTCAACATGAATGCACACAACAAGATTCAACTACTCATGCAAGGATCAATTGTGCATTCAAAGATTCAAGTTGTGACTCACCATTATCAAAGATGCTCAAGTTCACAATACTTGCTTTAAATGCAAGTTCAAGCTCAACAAAGGTACTCAAATTCCCTCACAACAAAGATGATTCCATATTCACACACAATTTCTCAACAATTTATAATTCTGGAATCACATACGACTCTCACACTCACAAAGATGAACACATGCAGGACTTCACCCATATGTTTGCCCTTATTTTCCAATCAACATTCGTTTCAGCTCACTCAAGATCAAATAGGTCTTTTCAAGGCTTGTAACGGGGCTGAGTGTAAATGTATGGTCATTTAGGCTTAGTGGTTGCTACCCCCATGAAATGTGGTCTGAACATCACTTTCTTCCTTTTCTTCAACATTTTGATCATGCTTAAAATTCATCCCATTATTTAACTTCCAATGGACTGCCGGACACCCCATTTCTTTTGCAACCTTCACAACTTTTTCATTATTTTTCTTTTGCTTTCTTCTTTTCTTTCTCTTTTTTTTTATATGGAGGGGTTCCATCTTTTTCAAGGCTCAAAGGTGAATTCTTCACACTTCTTGGTTTACCTTCTCTTTTCACCACACCCCAACTTAGGCTTTTGGCCTAAGTTGGCTATTCAAACAAACCACACTTCATGAGAGTTCTGGGTGAATGGATAAAGAGGGGTCACAATTTTTCAAGTTTCTTCCAAGAAAGGGATAAGTCTCAAAGGGAGGTTCAAGCAAGGTTCACACGCCTCACAAGGTTGGCCATAAAAGAGGTATATTGTCAAATTGTTTCACTCTTCAAAATTATTGCCTAAGATCATTTCAAGAGCTTGTATAACTTAGTCAACCGGGCCAAAGGGGCAAATTTTAGGTGTCACCACACACAATGTTCAAGGTAAGCTCATCACACAAAGCATTGACACCAATATCAAATGAGACTCATTCGAGCTAGTGTGCAATGTTCATCATAAGAGACTTCATTCGATAACCGGCTAGTCACAACGAGATGCAAAAAGTCCACATATTTTCTATGCAACTTCATTTGGCCTAATCGTAGCCGCGCATTCATTTTTGTTCGATTGAGAGCACTATTCAAGTTATCGATATTGATCATAACCGATACTCAAATTTGTACAAGAACAACCATAATCAAACACATAAGAGGTGGCAATTTTTTTTCAAAATTGGTCAGAAACCATTTCCATTCAAAAACAAGAAGCTACAAGCTCAAATATCCACAAGATAGAATCAAAACACAGTTTAAAACAAAAAATCCAATATATACACAAGAGGTAGGTATGGAAATACCTCACCCCACCACAAATAAAAAGCAGTTGTCCTTAAATGCAACAAAAACAACCAAAATCAATAAAAGCAACATAGATGGAGGTAAAGAATGGTCCTGTCTACTTAGTCGCTTCATCTGTCGGGGCATCAATGCCCCGGTGTCAAACTCTGATCTTAGGCATTAGTGCCCAAGGTAACAGCAACACTGGCTCCACTAGAGCCTACCATGGACGTCTCTGTCAGCGATGTCTGAATGACTGACTGTACAATCGTCTCCTCTAAATCAGGCATGTCCTCATAGATGGTCGCCTCCTGAGCATCAAGCTGCTCCTCATCCGTCTCCTCCTCTGACTCAGCAGTAGCCACATCATCCATAGGCTTAACTCCGATGGTAGTCGGAGGCACATCAAAACTGGCCGGGACATCCTGAGCCTCAACTGACTCAAACAATGAAGTGAAGTCTATGGACTTCAGATAGTCCACATCCTTCCTCAAATCAGACACCTCAGCTTTCAAAGTTGTCACCTCAGAAGTAACCCCCTGTCGACTCTCACAAGTCTCTACTCTCACCGTGAGAGCATCAATAGATGTTTGAAGGAGTGTCAAAGCAACTAAGATGGCTCGCTCAATCATTCAAGGCACCTTGGCCTCTAGCCAGGAAGCCCGCACATCGACAGGATGGGCTAGGTTCCCCATCTTGAGGAGCATGGCCTGAGTGATCCTAGTATGCTGGGAAGCAGAAGAATCACAGGCTTGGGAAGGAGTGGTAGCGCATGTACCTTAAGGCCCGGAGGCCAGAGTAGGCAAAAATGCCTTTGCAGGTATAGACTCAACATCAATCTTAGGGGATGCATCCACCGGAGCTTCTCTCCTCCTATCCGCCTCATCCTGTGTGTACTCAACCTCAATGCACCGGATGTCTGTGGAGGATGTAGGTGTGACCTCAATATCCCTCTTCTCGTCACGAGGGACTCTAGCCCACCGACATAACTTTGTAATAAATACTGGGAATGGCAGGGATGTATGGCGCTGCTTGGCCCTCATAGTCATCTCCTGCTCTATAATCAGTCCCAAGTTGAGCCGCTTCTTGGCGATGATGGACCTGAGACAGGCCACCTTTGGGTGGAGGAAGATGGAATCATTCTGTGAAGGCATGATGGAGCTGCTAATGAACCCTAACCAATACCGAGCGACGATGTTCAAGTCCCTCTTCTCAATAGGAGCTCTTGCCTCAATCCACCTCGGGGTGGTGTCAGAAATGAGAGGAGCAACCCAGTCTTTTAGGTCATCCAAAATCTCTATTGTGATCAAGCCCTCGTACTCATGCTCAAATCATGTAGCTCTGTCAAGTGCAACATTGATATGATCGCTGATGCATCCTATTGTCATCCTCCGCAGTACCACACATTTTACTTGTCTGAAGGCACTGGCTTTCTTCTTCCTCTGGGGAACTAGATCACCGTATGCAGTATAGAACTCTCGTACCCAAGTGGGAATGTATGGGCCACGGGGCCGGGTGAATGAGTCGAACCTGTGGTACTGGAGTGTGTCCCACACAAGAGGGTACATGTCCACTACACCATCCATGAACAATCTATTTTCCTCCAGAATGGTCCTCAGTTTCTCAGCCTTTATTCTATTGAGTAGCCGGGGATGAGGACCCTAAAATGGTGGTGCTGGAACCACCGTCTGTGCTGGAGCTGGCACTGTATCATCAGAAGGTGGGTTAGACTCCGGGATCCTAGAAGGATCTTGACAAACTCGGGCTCGGATCTCAGCTCGCTGAGTCTGTAGTGGCTGGTCATCCTCTGGCTCAGAGAATGAGGCCTAAGAATGGAAAGAGTTCCCATCACTGCATGAGTTTTGTTCCAGTCTCTCCGCTACGGGTGCTTTGCCCTTTCCCTTACCTCCCTTCGGAGATGCTTTCTTTCCCTTTTTAGAAGGAGCAGTTGCTCCCTCATTGATTACGATGCCTCGTGCTCGTTTACGGGGTGACATTCCACTCTCGTCCTAGTTGGTCCTAGCCATATCTACAAAACACATCGGGAAAATTTAGAAATAATTCAAGAAAAATCTCAAAATTTAGTTGTAGAAAGACTCGCCGAACCGATTGGTGAGTCGCCGAGTCACTTTGGTGAGCCAAATCGGGTTCACCGAAAGGACTGGCTAGAAAATTTTCCAGAAAAATGGTAGGTCGATAATGTGTAGGGACCTTCGGCAAATCTCCGACATCACTCGGCGAGCTCAGACTAGCCCACATAAATTAACAGTGTGTTTTAGGGGTTTGGGGCGTAGAAAGGAGGATCAAGGGAGGCTTTTGGTGAATCGCCGAGTGAACTCGGCGAGCTCAGGCTTCCCGCCGAAAGTTACAGACTCTAATCTAGCCAAAACACAAAATTAAGGGCGATCAAGGGGGACATTGGCGAAACTGCCGAGCGGTTTGGTGAGCTCGATCCAGCTCACCGAATTGCCCAACGTGCCAAATTTCAACTTCGTTTCCCAAATTCAAGCCCGAAGCCCCCGAAAACATAATCAAGCTACACATTTATTCAATTAAGCTCAGCTCAGCCCATGCCACCAGGGTACTCAGACTTCCCCCAGTTTGGCCAAAATTGTCCATTTGACGACTTTTGCCCTTAAGAATGATGTCAAATGCTCCATTCATTGGACAAAGTACGCCATTTAGCACAATTGGGGGTTACTCAGACTTCACCCGACTAGACCCAATAAAAATTTACCGCAACCCAATAATTTAAGATCAATTCTAAAGCACAAAACTTGGGAAATCATCATTTTAAGCAATTTAAGCACATTTACGAAATTACGACGGGCAAATTAACACAACAACTACGATTTCACACAGGCCTAGCACACAACAACAACAATTCACCAAATGCATTCGAGTTCAACTACAAATCAAGAGTTCGAGGTTTGGAAAATCAACCTTTAAGCCGAAATAAGAGTTTGAAACGCTAGGCGACAATGTAATCCAACTATGAGCACGAGATCAAGAGCAAAAAGTAATAAAACTAGGAAAATATAAAAGCTATAGGTGTGGGTGCAAGTGTACGAGGCTAAAAATGAGGGAATATGAAAGATTTTAAAAGTTTAAACCGTTTGGCCTTTTAAAACTTTTCAGTTCGTGGCCCTTTCAGCGGTATTAGTCGTCCTCACCGAATCACTCGACGATGCGCCGAGAGGTAACCTACTTCGTCGAGTTTTACAGGACCTCCAGTTGAGTTGGGGGTCCAAACAGCGGACAAAGTTGGGCTCGCCTACCTGTTCGGCGAGTCGTCGATTCATCCATGGGCCCGTTGAGTTTTACAGACTCCCACCTGATATTTTGTGAGTCGAACGACGGTCCAAGTCGGGCTCGCCGACCTCTTCGGTGAGTCGCCTACTGGACTCTTGGCTCTCCAACTTGTACTTTTCAAACACATTCCACTTTACAACCTGTAAAATCAACACCCATTATTAAAAAACAAACACTTAAGCATTAAAACTTGGGTTGCCTCCCAAGAAGCACCTTAGTTAACGTCGTGGGATGACGTAAGTACCCACTCAATCTTCATTCTTGGGGTTTGCCATAGTATCACTAGGCAACCCCCTTGTTGTCTTGGGTTTAAATGTGAAGAAATTTGACCCATTTGGGTCTCCAACTACTTGATAGAGATGAAATGCGAGTTTACCATCTGGTTGAGAGTCGATACATCTTACTTCATTTCCTTCAAAACTTTATCGGACCCTTCAACATTGTTGAGAATACGTGAGAGCATATCCTTAGTCCGATCACTTCAGAATCTTTGGGCTTTTGACGCTCGTGGGGAGGAACATACCTATCCTTCTCCCCTTCTCTTTCCTTCCAAATGGCGTTACGATCACACCATTCTCTATCACGGTCTCTCCAGCCCTCATCTCTATTCCAATCTTTGTTTCCACACAGACTTGGGTAGTTAGAACGATAGCCTCCTCCTTGGTTAGCTAGGAAGTTCACTTCCTCATTATACAACACTTCAAATTTGGCCTCTTCGAGGCTTACACCGCCAACACCGACAGCATTAACACTCATTGTACCAGCACCCATGACGTTCTTGGCCAAGATGTCCAGTTGGGTCATCATATTTTCCATGTTTTGGTCTCTCGCTTGATCTTTTTTAATTTGTTCTTTGTCAATTTATAAGTAAGGGGAGAGACTTGATCTTCGCGGGTGTACCATGCCCGATTAATCTTGGCCATGCCATCAAGGAGTTGGGCTGCTATTACGTAAGGTTGTTGCATTAAACCTCCCGGATAAAGTTGATCAACCACTCCCTTGTTCACCAAATCGAGGCTTCTGTAGAAGTATTGCAACAGTACATTATCGGGCAATCCATGAGTTGGGCATTGCAACACCATCTTCTTAAATCTTAGCCAAGTCTCATGGATTTGTTCACCCTCCAAACGTCTGAAGCTTTGAATATTCTCCCTAAGTGTCATCATCTTCGAAGGAGGGAAAAATCGCACTTGGAATGCAGTAGTAAGCTCGTCCCACAAAGTGATAGAATCTCTTGGCAACTCAGCCAACCACTTGCATGCTTCTCCCATTAGAGAAAATGGGAACAACCTCAGCCGGACCGATTCTTGAGATATGTTCCTAAAGGAGAACGGTCCACAAATATCAATAAAATTCCTAATATGCTCGTGGGGATCCTCATGAGCCAGCCCACCAAACAAACCTTTCAATTGTAAGAGCTGCAACATGGTGCTTGTAATGTGAAACACAATGTTTCCTTCAGCCAGAGGTAAACGAATGGCACCAACACCACCCACTAGATTTGGGTCATTGAAATCATTGAGATTCCCGATGTCATCTTGGTGGCCCACTCGGCTACCATTACTTCCGTTGACTCTCATTTCCTCCTTTGTTTTAGCACAAGCAACACCAAACCAAAACTAAAGGTAAGTGGATTAAACTATGACTAACAAGAACACAATTCAACTTCACCAAAAGAATTTCAAACAACACTACTCCCCGAAAGAGGCACTGTTTTGATTTGACATTTCAAGCACACCTCATCGAATTCTAGGTGTTCAACGATCGTAAATCAGTATAAAACCCAACTAAAAAAATTGGGGTCGAATCCCACAGGGAGCGGTATGTGTTGTAAATTTAATCAAGAAGTATGAATGCGGTCTAATCAGCCATAGGAATAGACATTCTCAGAAAAAGACATAATTAAGTAAAAGGGGTGACACAAATGTCAGATGAGGGGGGTTTGGTTTTAGTTATCAACTAAAAGCAGTCACAAACACTAGGAATTAACAATAATGAGACGGATTCTTGGGATGTGATCGATTATAGGCAAATATAGACATATGGGTAATTGCAACTATTAGTAAATAACTAGATATTAGTGAGTAGGCTAGGCTATAAGGGAGGTAATTTTCTCTCGAACAATTATCCCGAATTAGGTGATTTCTCTCGAACATCAACAAGCATGCAAATTAAGAGCAACCCACACCTTTATCCATTCACTCGTTTGAGTTAAATATGTGGGATTGGGTTTAGGATTTGCTCTCTCAAGATAAATCCAGATCAACCCAATACCCACAAACCATCAATCAAAAACCTTAGTTCTTAAACTTCTCTCTCTCGCAAGCTAAGAACACAAAAGTAGAACTGCATTTGCAACTACAATTCTTAAATTAAACCGTAATTAATGATTAAACTTACTTTTAAAAAGCATTTAAACTAACAATTAGCAATATCCATAAACTAAATCATCCCATAATCACATGATCACACCCCAAGAATTGGGGTTTTAGCTAGACATTATAAAAAGGTAAAAATAGTTAGCAAATTGATTATCCATCAACTGGGTAAGAGTGATTTCGTCCTTACAATGCTCCAATTTGATGAATCTCAAATACCCACTTCCAATTTCTCAAAAGTGAATTTCTTCAATCCTTCAAAGCAAAGGAAAAACTATATAGAGAATAGTTCTCAGTCGTCTGATACAAAATAATATTAAAGATAAGTTCCAAGATGTTCAAAAAAGTATTTATAATTGCCAGTATAGAGATTGATGATATGCCTTTTTGAGAAGCTTATAAGTTTTCATTGTGTCAAACCTTGCAAGTGGATTTATGAATTCGACACATGAAATAAGTTAAGCAGTACTCTAAAGGAAATTGATCATTGAATTAAATTTTTTAGTAATTTAATTTATTGATTAGTATCTATAATCTTAACATGTGGAATTACATATGTGTTTGATGGATATTTCGAAATATAAATAGAGGAGTGCAATTACAAATTTCTAGTGGAATGATTTGTAATTTATTATAGTAAGAATAATTCAAATTGATTATTTGGAATTATTTCCATAATAGGAAGCCTCAGTAATTAATTTTGACGTCCCTACAATGCCCATATTTAACTAGAACTCGGAATCTATTCTAAGGGGAAAAGGAAAAAGTATGTGTCTTTCTCTATTCTAAGGAAATGGAGAAGTATGTGTTTTTCTCTATTCAAAGGAAAGGAAGAAGTATGTGTCTTTTTCTATTCTAAGGAAAGGGAGAAGTACATGCCTTTTTCTATTCTAAAGAAAGACGGTGTGTTTTCCCTCCTCCTTGGACTAGGAACCAATCTCTATAAATAAGGATTCTTCTAACTCTTGAAATAGAATAAGTTTTATATACGATACTTGCCCACCCTAGTATTGAGAGAGTTTGGAAGTGAACTTGGGATCACCGTAGAAGACCGCAGAACTGTCGTCTAGTTTGTGGACTAGCTTGTGAATTCGCTTGAAGGTTCTAGCTTGTCAACTAGCTTGTGGATTCTCTTGAAGGTTCTAGCTTGTCGAATAGCTTGTGGATTCTCTTGAAGGTATCTGCTCACGCTTCAAGAGGTAAATCTTGAATTAAATTTCAGAAAATTTATATGTTCTAGCATAAACTATGTGTTGTCTATTATTCATGTAAGTAATATAACTTTGGTATGCTTCGGCTGTGCATATAGTTTTTCAACACTTCATCATCATCAAATTGCACCATAAAAAAATTTATTATATTTGTTGGATTCTCGAAATATGGAGTTGGAGGAAAACAAAGATGGGGGAGAGAAAATAGAGAGAGTAATAAGGCGGAAAAGAAGAAATGAAAACTAGCAGTTACAACGGTCAAAATGACAACATTTGAGCGTTTGTATAAAGAATTACTGGACAAAGGCAGATCGTATAGAGAAATGATCACTTAGGGTATTGATTTGGAAGTTATATAGGATCACCAAGGTAGGACGGAAGACACATGAATCAAGTAAAGTGAATTAAGGAAGAGAACAACACAATATTTGTGGGAGAGGCACACATTAATTAAAAAAATATGATAGTCATATTTCCATAAACTCTCAAATGAAAAGGGGGACATGAGTATTGTATTGGGTGATTTAGGAAATTCAGAGAGTTGTTGTGATTTTGAATGGTGTAGAGGTATTAAGTTTGAGGAGATTACTTTTAAAATGAGGAGGGGAAGCACAATCGGGCCAAACAAGATTTCAATGAAATTTTGGTAGAACGTCAATGATGTATCATGTAAGTATGGACTGACTGACTGAGTTGTTCAACAAAAATTTTAGGACATCAAAAATGTCTGAAGATTATAGGTGAAGTACAATGATTCCATTTTAAAAGAAAAAAGGGCTATATTCAGAATTGCAACAAGTATAGGGATATTAAGATACTAAGTTTTACGTTGAAAAATTTGAGTGAGGGTGAAAAGGGGTATGTCTATTATCAAAAAACATATTTGAATTTATGTTAGGACATTTTATTAGAGAAGCCATTCATCTTGTGAGTAGATTGGTGGATTGGTATAGGAAGAGGAAGATAGACTTATATGATTTTTATTGACCTAGAAAATAAATATAAAAATTTCGAGGAGGGTTTTATATAGATGTTTAGAGTCTAAAAAAATATTTGTAACTTAAATTAGGGCAATGAAATACATGTAAAATGAGGCTCAAACACAAGTGAGGACGATAAGAGGTGACTTGGAGTCTTTCTTGGTATTGATGAGGTTGTGATTTGACGTTTTAAGCACACCTCATCCAATTCTAGGTGTTCAACGATCGTAAATCAGTATAAAACCCAACTAAAAAAATTGGGGTCGAATCCCACAGGGAGCGGTACATGTTTTAAATTCAATCAAGAAGTATGAATGCGGTCTAATCAGCCATATGAATAGACATTCTCGAAAAATACATAATTAACTAAAAGGGGTGACACAAATGTCATATGGGGGATTTTGGTTTTAGTTATCAACTAAAAGTAGTCACAAACACTAGGAATTAACAATAATGAGACGGATTCTTGGGATGTGATCGATTATAGGAAAATATAGACATATGGGTAATTGCAACTATTAGTAAATAGCTAGATATTAGTGAGTAGGCTAGGCCATAAGGGAGGTAATTTTCTCTCGAACAATTACCCCGAATCAAGTAATTTCTCTCGAACATCAACAAGCATGCAAATTAAGAGCAGCCCACACCTTAATCCATGCACTCTCTCGAGCTAAATGTGTGAGATTGGGTTTAGGATTTACTCTCTTGAGCTAAGCCCAGATCAACCCAATACCCACAAACCATCAATCAAAAACCTTAGTTCTAAAACCTCTCTCTCGAGCAAGCCAAAAGAACAAAAGTAGAACTGCATTTGCAACTATAATTCTTAAATTAAACCGTAATTAATGATTAAACTCACTTTTAAAAAGCATTTAAACTAACAATTAGCAATACCCATAAACTAAATCATCCCATAATCACATGATCACACCCCAAGAATTGGGGTTCTAGATAGACATTATAAAAAGGTAAAAACAGTTACCAAATTGATTATCCATCAACTGGGTAAGAGTGATTTCGTCCTTACAATGCTCCAATTTGATGAATCTCAAATACCCACTTCCAATTTCTCAAAAGTGAATTTCTTCAATCCTCCAAAGCTAAGGAAAAACTATATAAAGAATAGTTCTCAGTCGTCTGATACAAAATAATACTAAAGATAAGTTCCAAGATGTTCAAAAACGTATTTATAGTTGCCAAAATTGTGCCACGAATAGGCATTTCGGCGAAGTAAGTCGGGCTCGCCGATCTACTTGGTGAGCCGCCCTTTGATCTCCTCCATCACCTTTTCGCCTTGTCATTCAACATCCTTGGGTTCTGTAACTTTGGGCGATGTATAACTGCATTGCGAAACTACTCGGCGATCTGCCGACTGCTCCTTTTCATCGCCGATTTGGTTATTTCCTTCAGGGCTTGGCACATTGGAACTTTAGGCGGTCAAATGATCCACTCGATGACACGCCGAGTGCTCTTGGCGATCCTCAGGCTCGCCCTTCTTAATTTCTTCAGCTTCTTTTGTTCCTTTTTGCCTATTAGTGTCCTTGCTTTGTTCCTCAATTTATATATCTGAAAATCAAGGATTTAACATCAGTTATTGGCTCAAATTTAGCATTTGAGGACACTAAATCTATATAAACAAAGCCCTAAATGATTCTAAATCCAGGACTCATTTGGTTGCATGCGGGATCAATGCTTAGTGCATTTTATCTTCCTTGGTGAAAGATGTACTGGTGAGGAATATCAAAGGGGACGTTCCTTGGTGTGTTCTATTTGCACATGATATAGTATTGATTGATGAGACTCGACAGGGTTGGCGATAAGCTAGAGGTTTAAAGACAGATGTTGAATCTACAAGGTTCAAATTGAGAAAAATAAGGTTGGGTACTTAAAGTGCAAGTTTAGTGACATTATTCATGGGAAAAATATAGAAATAATGATTGATACTTAGGTCATTTTCAGAAGAGAAAATTTTAAATATCTTGCGTTTATAACCTGAAAAATAACGAGGTTGAAGAGGCTGTTACACACGGTATTAGAGTAGAGCGTGTGAAATGAAATATCGTATATGACGTATTGTGCAATAAGAATTTGCCATCATGACTTTAAGGTAAGTTTTATAAAGTGTTTGTTAGACCAACTTTATTGTATAGGGTGAAGTGTTGATTGATCCAGAACTCGCATGTCTAGAAGATGAAAATAGCAAAAATGAGAACGTTAAGATGGATGTGTGGGAATATCAGGAGGATTAGGAATAAATATATTTGGGAGTGACCTACGTGGTGGTCAATATAAGGAAAGCGAGATTGAGATGGTTCAGATATGTGAAAAGGAGATGCCCAAATGTCCCAGTCAGAATAAGTGAGAGGTTGGTTATAATTAGCCTGAAACGGGGCAGAGGTAAGCCAAATAAATATTGGAAAAAAGTTATAGACAAGACATGACACGCCTGCAACTTTTGAGTACATGACTCTAGAAAGAAAGATATGGAGGTCAATGACTAAGGTAGCAATTTAGTAAGTAATCGTGCGGTGTCTAATTTTCCTTATCAATGACACTATTATTTCCTTATTCTCCTACTTTTTTAGGGTTCATTTGCTCTCAATGAAGGTTTTAATATTAATAATACATATCTCAATTATTCAGTCATTAAGTCTGTTTGTTTTTAAGATATATCTTAATCATTCAGATATGTATCTTAGCCATTTATATCTAAATTTTAATCATTAAATGTGTTTGTTTTTATTATTTTACAATCATTGAATAAGTCTGAGTAATTAAGATCTATAACAAAGTCTTAATATCACTAAAATGTTTATTTAAGAATTGCTACGAAGATGACAATTCACTGCTACTTCATCTATTTTCACCCACCACCCACAATCACCATCATCCAAAAAAACTACCTCCATCGGTCACCACCACCTACCATCTATGCACAACCACCATCCTCAGCCTAATCATAACCATCACTACCGGCATCACCAAAATCAATCACCATCACCATTAGCTATCATTTGCAATCATAACCACCAATCATTATTACATCCACTAATCACTATCGATAATTATCACCACTAATAGTCAACATTATACATCACTACCACTATCATCATTCACCACCGTCACTATCAATATCATTTCTCTACTAATTAGTAGTTGCCACTACCGCCAACCATGGTTAAATACTACTGACAACAACTATGACATAAGATACTACCCACAACCATCATCATTAGTCAATTTCATCCCAAATCGACACACACAATCACTATCATTAGTCATCACCACCATCACTTATCATATAAAAAATTTAAAATATTTTATTGATATAATATTAGATCAATTAACATTTTATTTGAGTTTTATATTTAATATTTTAAACAAAGACAAATTTTATACATTCAGATATTGAGAAAACAAAAAATCTTAGCTATATAGTATTCAAATCTTAATTCAACATTTTAATATTCAGATTTACATTCAGATTCAGACGTCTTAATCCTAATACAAACAAATAAGGCGTTAGACTTCAATTTTATCATTACATTTTTTTTCATTTACTTTGCTTTTTATATTGATTATTGTCGATATTGGTATTCTTTATTGTATTTTTTTTCTATTTGTTTGATATGCTTTACTTGAGCCAAGAGCCTATTTGGAACAATCTTTCTATTCTTATATGGTTGGTGTAATATTATATCTTCCTTAAATTTCACTTATGAGATTTCATTGAGTAAGTTATTGTTGTTATATTTTTAACTATAGTAGCATTTTAAAAGAATCTTAGAAAATACTTTAAGAACTAATAGTTAATGTTAATGGTAAAACTGAAAAGAAGATTGTGTCTCTTAATATGCTAAAGTGACATTTTCCTTTTGATATTGTGAACTAATAAAAATAAAATTTATATTTAAAGTAATGAACTTAATAAATAAAATAAACGGATGGAGCATAATATAGACAGTAGGTATCAATTAAATAGTAGATGACACTATTAAGTAAAGTAGGCATTTTGTGTTGGTAGATGTGAGCATGCAACCTGCTCATTTCATTTAATTAATAGGAGCATCCAACTTGCTCATATCATTTGATAATAAAAAATGGTAAATAAAATCAATAACAAAAAAGTAAAAGAAAGTAGTGTGTTCCCAAAAAATAAAAAAACATATATTCCCTTCACTTTAATTTATTTGTTTTATTTTCTTAATCTATTTTTAAAAAAATGCTTATTCTTTTTTGCAACCTTAATTCTAATGTTTCACCTGAAGTGCTTAAAGTTAAAATTAATGACATTTTGATAAATTCTACATATTTTTAATATAGTATCATGAGATTTAAAAATCTTTTACTATTTTAAATTTTGTTTCAAATTGAAATAGTAACATATAAATTAAAATAAGAAAGTATGTAATGCATTACACGTGTAAAATTAATCAATCAGTTAACTAATCCCAAACGCAAAACAAAACAAAAAAGTGTGTACAGATAGATAACAGATCATTATATATATCCCTTTCTCTTGAAATAGACTTTTCTTGTACGTACTATTCTTTTGCCTTTATTAAAAGAAAGAAAATATGATTAGAATCAATTTTTATGTCTTATCTGTCATATAAAATTATAAAATTGGAAGTAATGCAAGAGAACTAGACAAAAAGAATTAATTATAGAGATAATTTCTTCTTCCTCCTTCTTGATGTATTGAGAAGGTAATAAGTTCTTGTTACCAAACCTTCAACATCGAAATCATGATACAAAACTTTACAAAATTTTGTTATTTGTCTGGTAATGAATAATGTGCATCGTTAAAATATTAATAAGTTTATCTTAGAATGGATGTTGAAATGAATGTGTAAGGAGAGTTAGGATTATGAACGAAGATCTTTAGAGCAAGGTTGGAGTGGTCTTTATGGTGGAAAAAATGAGGAAACCGAAGCTTAAATGATTTGAGCATGTGAAGAGGAGATGTACAAATGCCTCAGTGAAGAGGTATGAGGGGTGGCTATGGTGAGTCTTAGGAGAGGTAGTGGTACGCCGAAGAAGTATTGAAGATAGGTGATTAAACAAGACATGACACATTTATAGCTTATCGAGTACATAACCATAGATAAGAGGACAATAACACCTTAAAAATTGGAAAAAGGGAAGAACTTTATGTTTTGGTTACTGGTTGTGTCCTACGAGACCACTCTACGGTTCGTAGTAAGGGTCATAGATGACACTCATATAAATGAGGTTGAGTTTAGGAAAAAAAAAAAAAGTTTTTGAAGTTTGACCTACAAGTAAACAAGTCGCGTCGTCGTTTGGACTACGGGTCGTAGATGGGTTCTGTAAAGGGGTCCAGACTTACTGAAATTTTGGACTTGAACTTGTATTCTACAGAAGGGGTCTACGGACCGTAGACTGAATGACGGACCATAATAAGGTCTCATGGGAAATGATTGGATTTTTGTATTTCTGAATTTGGTTTTACGGTTGACCAGTACGAGCCATAGAAAATTCTATGGACCATAGGTCCAACCTGCCGATCACTCCAATAATTATTTTAAGGGTATTTGAGTCTTTTCCTATGCATTTAATGTCTATACTATGTCGTTTTGACCTTAAACTAAGGCCTATAAATACCTTTTAATCCCTGAATCTACCCAAACTCTATCATTCTCTCAAATTCTCAAATCTCATCCAAGTTCATCCTCTCCAAACTCTCTCAAGCTTCAAGGAATAAATCTAGGGTTCAAGCTTCAAGTCTCCTTTTTCCTCCACTGCTTTTGGGCTTTGATTATCAAGGCACGTGGGAATTCACCAATGGATTCAATCCATCCATTAGGCCCCAGAAGATCTTCAAGTTTCCAATTCAATTTCATCAAATTTGGTTAGAGTTTTCATCCAATTCTTGATGGATCTTAATTTCATCCAATTCTCGATGGATCTTAATTGTTATGATTCAATTGTTTGATTTTAATCTTCTTAGGAATGATTTGATTCAATTACATATTTTCTAATTGATTTTATATGGATCCATGCACTATTCATGATTTTGACTATGAGTTTTTTGAAGGAAGTTATGAGTTTATGAATGATGATTTATAAAGTCATGCATGATTTATGAAAAAAATGTTTTATGAACTAAGGTTGCTTGTAAGATTGGTATCAATGAAATTGTGAAAGGTTTTCTCACATATTAAGGAATCATGATTTGGTGAAAGGTTTTCTCACACAAAGTACAAATCGTGATTTAAGGAGTTATTCTATGATGATTTAAGCTTGGATTAATAACTAAATTGTGTTTTTCCATGTATGATGATATGTTTATGTAAATGACTATTTCGTTGGGATTTTACTTAGCACCACCGAGAGGACGTTGAGATGGAGGCTCTCCCGTTAGTAGAGGTAGGATCTCTAGTATCAATCTCCTTGTCCCTGACTACATGCCCCCGTATGATTTGGCTTAAATGAGATAGTTAGTGAATCCACATACGCTAGAAGTTTAAGGTCCTCATCTTGGAAAGTAAGGGACATCTCTTTTCGATGTGGGAGCAAGCCACCAAATTACACATTATAGCTCACGTGGTCTATGTCGGTTAACAGTAACTATCCCATAAAATGAACTAGGTTACTTTCAAATATTTTATGAAGCTTTTCTTATTATTTTAAGATGTCTTCACCATGTTCATGATATATGATTCTTCTTTAAAGGTTTTATTATGATTTAGCTTGGTCATGCTTATCATGTTTTCCCTTTATGTCCCCATATGATCATGGTTTACATTATTATGCATATCCTCATACTTAGTACATTCAATGTACTAATGCATACTTATGGCTACATTGTCTCATAATGTAGGGTTCGATGCTTCTCCTCCTCCCGCTCGTAGCTAGTTGATCGCTTGATCGTGAATAATTTGTGAGCCCTTAAGTTTCGAGGATCATGTCACCTTTACTGTCCTTATCTTATGCCTTTAGTTTTTAGACATTATATGGGGTGTACATGATACATCCCGACCACTTCTTTTGATGTATTAGATTGAATTGTCAAGACTATAGGTAGATTTCCTCTCTTATATCCAACTCTTTTATAATTTGAGACTTATTGCTTAATTTCTCGTATTTTCTAGAATATTGTGTTGTATGTATGTCAAGTGGCTTGTATAGGGCCTCTGGGGGTCTTATATGCCATGTCAAATCTAGGGTGTACTTTGGGTCTGACAAACTTGGTATTCAGAGCACAAGGTCTTAGAAAAGATATTAGGATGTTTGATAATGCACAAATTACCCTAAAAATAATTAGAGGAGTAAGCGGTCGTCATCAATAAAAATACCCAAGGAAGAGTCAGGGTCGAATCCCACAATGAGTGGTTCAAGGATAAGAATTCAACTAAAAAATTAAAAATGTAAACTGACTCATCGTAGCACTTTAGAACAATCGGATGTATGATTCCACTAAATTTACAAAAAAGAGGGTTGTAATCAAGTATCACAATTAAACTTAAAATGCAGGAATTTCACAAGAGAGGATCTCGGGGTGTGGGGATTGGTAATAATATCACATAGTGGTACAAGTGTTGATTAATAGTTTTAGACAAATATGGATAGTCTAGATAATCTTTAACGACACTAATCTTCTTTCGATCTCATAGTACCATATCATTGAATTTCTTTTGGTTCTCATCTGTGAGAATCACAAATCGACCCATTATCTTATGGAAATCTCTCTTTCAAGAAGATTTGACAACTAGACATGAACCATAATTTCTTTTTCGAGCAAATCATAGCAACCAAACATATATTGCATGCATCAAGTTATTTATCCACTTCAATTAATCTCTTTTGAGCATCAACCGACGATCTAGACTAGGATTAAATTTGAAACCTTAACCCATGAGTTAACCCCATATTAAATAACCTAAATCCATAGATGAACAACAATAACATAGCATAAGACCCACTATAATAAATAAACACCCAACTCCATAATCACACTCCTAGAATTAGGGTTTTAGCCACACATTATAAAAAGTAAAGAAATTATACCAATGATGCTACAAACCATTAATGTGTTGAAATTAAGCAATAATCTCAGTCGAATAGATTCTTGTGAGGGAGGAAAAAATCTCTCAAGGAATGCTTCGGTTAACTACTCCCAAGAACTGATAGAATCACTTGGCAATTTGGCCAACCATATAGTAGCTTCTCCCGTTAAGGAGAGTGGAAATAATCTCAGCCGAATAGATTCTTGTGAAATATTCTTAAAGACGAGCGACCCACAAATATCCACAAAGTTTTGAAGATGTTCATGAGGATCTTCATCAGCTAGAACCCCAAACATTTTTATCATTTGGAGCAGTTGTAACATTGTTCCAGTTACGTGGTACATTGCTCTCCCAATAGTAGAATGCAATCGAATGACTCCATTGGTCTCAACAACATTCACATGCATGTCATTCAAGTCATCCATCTGATTATTTTGCCCGTAGTGACTAACGCCATTACTACCATTTTAACTCATGTTTGTACCTGCAAATGGGCAAACCAAAAAAATCAAGCAACAATCTACTACAAACAAACAAGTTTATAAACTAACTTCACAAATTGAATTCTTAGCTACCACTCTCTGATACGCTCAAATTACACCTCCCTAAAGAAGCATAAGCGATCGTTATCAAGTAAAGAACCCAACTTGTAGGTTGGAGTCGATCCCACGAGGAAAATGGTTTATACTTAACTTTAACCAACAATTATATTCATTTAGTCAAATTACTTCCAGAAACAAGTAATTAAAAGGGGGGATTTGTGAAATAAATTGTAAGAATTCAGTAAGTAATCAGTAAACAAAAGTCAATTTTGGTTGTTATCAAGATGAGAGAATTAACTAGGGTATACGTGTTCCCCACAAGCTCATAACGCAGTAATCCTAGTAATAGCAATCCTTT
>JAJONZ010014635.1:0-25735 GCA_029582445.1 Solanum paucissectum | reverse complement strand
ATCAATTAATGCCACATAAATTGGGACATGGCAAATAACATATATTATTAAAAAATTAGGTTCAAAATGTACTATAAAATACAATAATTAACAACTTAATATATTAAAGAGACATATAAAAAATGGTTAATATTTGAAATTATGTGTGTGCCACCTAAATTACAACAAACAGAGTAATAAATATTATTTTCAAAATTATGTAAAAAAAAAAGTACTACAAATCACAATAGCTAACAATTTAAAATATTTTTAAAATCATTTAAAATTTTCAATAACTTCTCAAATTTCATAATATAACATAAATTAAAATAAAAAAATATATATATTGGGCCCCGTGCTGGCACGGGGTCCCATATCTAGTATATATACAAATATGAAGTTTTTATCAGAATTGAGGACGTGCTGTGGCGGCGCAACCATCAGGACGGTGATGGATGGGCTATCGCCGGTGGAGAAAAAGGAGTCGGAGCTAGTAAATCGATCGGGGAGTAAACGCGTGGTTTCTCGGGGAAGGAAATTAAGAAAAACGGAGAATTGGAAACCGGCGCTCCACGTCATCTCCGAGGACAAAGCGATCGCCGACGTTGATCGGTATAGTTACGAGAAAACTTCTGGGAATAAAAGAGCGTCAAAATATGCCGGTAGAGCACCGAAGAGGTTCGGTGACGGTTACTGGTAACACTGCTTCACTTTTCTTTTTTTCAGTTTTCTGACGTTTTAGAATCAAATTATTGACGGACAGATTACTTTTAAACTAAACTGTTAACGGAGAATATTTTTGTTCAATTTTCACATAATTCAAATACATTGATCCTTTTCCGTTATTATTATTATACTATTTTTAGTAGTGAGATTTATTTTTTCTTGTATATGCAGGAAAATGTCGTACGCCGTTGCGATGCCTGCTTTCTCAGGAATGCTTTTTTAGTGTTGAGTTGTGTTAGTGTTGTCCTTGTAAATAATTAGATTTTTGTTCACCTCTATGGAAATTTAACAAAAGCAAAAATATATGCTTTTTAATTTCCTTGGTAAAAAAATGATGTTTAAGTTGGTTGATATTTGGTTTTGTAATTTTATACAAATTTGTTTTTCATTTTATATATATCCTTTTGATAAAACATCTTTGTTTTATACATAAAAAAACTGAAAAGGTCAAGTTTATTTTATTTTCTCTCGCTTGTGGTTATCTTATGGTACAATTTCTTTTTTCAACTGCAATTAACTTCATTATTATTATCGATTGAACAATTTCGTAATTGAATATTGAACTCTTTGAACGTGAAATACATTAGTTAGATTTATTAATGTTGGCTTGAAGGTGAGTAGAGTGTGTTGTCTCCTGGATTAGGGAGTATTTTCGATTATTCATAACTTGAATTTTATTGTTGCATAGTAAAAATTCAGTTTGAGCTCATCATTTTTACATTTTTTTGGGATTCATATTTTAGCAATTCGCTCTCTCTTCTTCACTCACTTGTTGCTTGCTTATTTTCTTGGCAACAACTCAAATGATCAATCTCTATTACTCTAGAATGTTCTTCCAAGTACTTAAGGCGAACCCAAGGCTGATTTTTAAAGGCAAAAAAGTGACAACACTCTCAGGATTCAAACTCAATACATGCATTGAGCTCTAATGTTCAGCATATTATCTTTTTATAGACTATTTATACATATATATATATATACAAAAATTAAAAGTTGTCGTGTGTACGTGCAAAGAGAAAATGGAAAGTGGAAGAACCAATTAAAGTGGGGAACCAATTTTGGAGGGAAAGTGAAAAGTCATTGCAAAGTGCAAATGAAAAGTCATTTTTACCATATTGGTAGAAGAAAGGAAATTGTTGTCTTTATATTAGGAAACACTTCCTTTAGTTCTTAAATGGTTAAGAAGAAGGTGCCCCTCGCGCCGTCGTCGCTCGCTCGGCTTCGGCTTCGGCTTCGAATTTGGCAAATGATTTGATTGATAATATTTTTTGGACAAATTTTTTTTAATCATTTATTTTCTCTTATAAATTAATTCAAAATGTTAGTTAAATAACGGAATTAATTTCGCAACGAAATATTTGAAATTTGCGCGTAACGGTAAATTCGTTTGAAAGGACATTGTACCTTTCGAAAAGTCGTTAGTTTCCCAAAAGACACAATGTTCTGGAAAAAACAGACGCATTCCTTGCTGCAAATGGCTATAAATAAGAGGTTTTTTTCGTTTTTCAAACACTGAAATTTTTTCCTCTCTGCTATATTTTCTTACATAAATAAAATTGTCGATCGACTGAGTCTGTGTGTGCTCTTGTTGCTGTTCTTGCGTTCGCTGAAGTTACTGAAGTTTGAGGTACCGCTACTTCTCTAACAGGTTAATCCGTTTTATCTTGGGAGGAATTAATCTGCAACCTCGGGTACAATGAGGGGATTAAACTTCTTAAGGAAACACAGTGATTTCTGTGGACTCGAATTAAAAACTTTCTGTCTATTTCATTTATTTTCTGTTTCTGTATAATTGACTAACCTGAATACAGGAGATAACAATCTTAAGAAATTTAATAGTTTATGTATTTGAGGTTTCTCGAGATTAAAACCTTTATGGTTTTCTACTCTGTTTGAATTTTTACAATTCATTCGATTAATGATTAAAAGAACATAAAAACTTTATCATTAAATCAGAAACAAACTGTGTAAGGATTTATTCTTTACTATTAGTATTTCACATACTAATATTGTCTGCCATTTGTGACAGAAAAATGACTAATTCAAGTCAAGTAAATGCTGGAACAGTAAGTGCTGCAACAACATCGGTTGCACACAATCGTTCAACTGCTGCCCTAGCACCGGCTGAGAAACCTGCAAAATTTTCTGGAGTCGACTTCAAGAGATGGCAGAAAAAGATGTTCTTCTATCTGAATACGTTGAGTCTGCAGAGGTTCATTAATGAGAGCGTTCTTGTTATGTCGGATGAAACTCCGCCTGAAGAACGATTCTTGGTAACATAAACATGAACACATTCTGATTTTTTGTGTAAAAATTATATTCTAAGTGGCCTGCAGGATGATCTGTACAATGTGTACAGTAATGTCAAAACCTCAAAAGAACTCTGGGATGTTTTAGAAAAGAAGTACAAAACAGAGGATGCCGAAATGAAAAAGATTATTGTGGCAAAGTTTCTGGACTATAAGATGATAGACAGTAAGACCATCGTCACCCAAGTTCAAGAATTGCAGGTCATAATTCATGATCTCCTTGCTGAAGGTATAAATTTATTTAATACCTATGTTGGAAATATTAAGTTTATTCTTAATACTCACATAATCTTTAATGTAGGATTGGTTGTGAATGATGTTTTTCAAGTGGCTGCCATTATTGAGAAGTTACCTCAATTGTGGAAGGACTTGAAAAACTATTTGAAACATAAACTCAAGGAGATGACTGTTGAAGATCTCATGGTAAGGCTGAGAATCGAAGAGGATAACAAGACCGCAGAAAAGAGGTCGCGTGGTAATTCAGCAATATCTGGAGTAAACATTATTGAAGAAGATCCCATAAAATCAAAGAAAAGAAAGAAAGCATCTGTTCCAAAGAGCAATCCTCCTAAGAAGAAATCCAATGGAAGCTGCTTCAATTGTGGCAAACGTGGTCATAAGGCTACTGAATGTCGGGGTCCCAAGAAGGACAAGAAGAAGGATCAAACAAATTTGGCTGAATCCAAAAGAGAGATGGGCGATCTCTGTGCAATGCTTTCAGAATGCAACTTGGTTGGAAATCCAAGAGAATGGTGGATAGATTATGGCGCCTCATACCATGTTTGTGCCAACAAAGAATTATTTGCATTATATACTCCAGCACCAACAGACGAGAAGTTGTTTATGTCAAACTCCGATGTTGCAAAGGTGGAAGGAACATGCAAGGTCCTCTTAAAGATGACATCGGGCAAGATGGTGACTTTGAACAGGGTCTCGTATGTTCCGAAATTGCGCAAGAACTTAGTTTCTATTCCAGTTCTGACTAAGAACGGATTCAAATGTGTATTTGTTTCTGATAAAGTTGTAGTGAGTAAGAATGAAATGTATGTAGGAAAAGGTTACCTCACTGAGGGCCTCTTTAAACTCAATGTAATTGCAGTTGATATGAATAAAGATTCTGCTTCTTCTTACTTTCTTGAGTCTAAATGTTTATGGCATGAACATTTGGGACACGTTAATAATAAAACCTTGCGAAAATTGATTAACTTAAATATTTTGTCTAAATTTGAGTGCAATAAATCAAAATGTCAAGTTTGCGTTGAATCTAAGTATGCTAAGCATCCTTATAAATATGTTGAAAGGAATTCATATCCTTTAGAACTGATTCACACTGACATTTGTGACATGAAGTCAACACCAACACGTGATGGGAAAAAGTATTTCATAAATTTTATTGACGATTGCACTAGATATTGTTATGTCTATTTGTTAAATGGTAAGGATGAAGCAATAGATACATTTAGGCAATATAAAACTGAAGTTGAAAATCAGTTGGATAGAAAGATCAAAATGATCAGAAGTGATAGAGGTGGAGAATATGAATCTCCATTTGCAGAAATATGTTTGGAAAATGGAATAATCTATCAAACTACTGCTCCTTACTCTCCCCAATCTAATGGAATTGCGGAAAGGAAAAACCGAACTTTAAAGGAAATGATGAATGCATTACTTATAAGTTCAGGTTTACCACAAAACTTGTGGGGGGAAGCTATCCTTACAGCAAATAGAATACTCAATAGAGTGCCTCACACGAGGACACATGTTATTCCATATGAGAAATGAAAAGGTAGAAAACCCAACTTGAAATATTTCAAAGTGTGGGGGTGTCTAGCCAAAGTCCAGGTTCCTATACCTAAGAGGATGAAAATAGGGCCTAAGACTGTTCATTGTGTATTCATTGGATATGCCACAAATAGTAAGGCATGTTAATTTTTGGTTCATAAGTTCGAACATCCAGATATTCATGATAATACGGTAATGGAATCAGATAATGCTGAATTCTTTGAACATATATATCCGTATAAAACTAGACATGAGTCGTCTAGTAGGGGTCTAAACAACCTCGAGAAGAACCAAAAGAGAAGGAACCTAATGAAGAGAGTCCAAGGCGTAGTAAACGTCAAAGGATAGCTACTTCATTTGGATATGATTTTGTAACATTCCTTCTTAAAAGTGAGCCTCAAACATTCAAGGAAGCTATGTTGTCTAGAGACTCAACCTCTTGGAAGGAGGCTGTCAATAGTGAGATTGAATCAATCCTAAGCAATCATACATGGGAATTGGTTGATCTTCCTCCAGGGAACAAACCCTTGGGTTCAAAATGAATGTTCAAAAAGAAGATGAAAGATGATGGAACTATTGACAAATATAAAGCAAGACTTGTTGTCAAAGGCTTTAGACAGAAAGAAGGTCTTGATTATTTTGATACATATTCGCCAGTGACTAGGATTACATCAATTCGAATGTTAATTGCCCTAGCTGCAGTATACGGTCTTGAAATCCATCAAATGGATGTGAAAATCGCCTTCTTAAATGGAGAGCTGGAGGAAGAGATTTACATGGAACAACCTGAGGGCTTCGTAGTTCCCGGTAAAGAAAAGAAAGTATGCAAACTTGGTAAGTCACTTTATGGACTAAAACAAGCATTAAAACAATGGCATGCAAAGTTTATCAAACCATGTTGTCAAATGGATTTAAGATCAATGAATGTGATAAATGTGTTTACATTAAAGACACTTCAAATCAGGAAGTCATTGTATGCCTATATGTGGATGACATGCTGATAATGAGCAAGGACATTGCCAATGTAAAAGCTACTAAGCGTATGCTCGCTAGTAAGTTTGATATGAAAGATCTAGGAGTTGCCGATTTGATATTGGGAATTAAGATTCATAAAACTCCTAACGGTCTAGCATTATCTCAATATCATTATATTCAAAAGGTACTTGAAAAGTTCAGGTATTTGAATTTTAAAAGGGAAAAGACCCCAATTGATGTGAACCTTAGTCTTGCTAAGAATAAAGGTGAAAGTCAATCTCAATTGGATTATGCCAGAGTATTGGGAAGTTTGATGTATGTCATGAGTTGTACACGACCAGACATAGCCTGCGCTATAAGTAAACTGAGTCGATACACAAGTAATCCCAATCGACTTTCTCTAATTATCCTAATGTCCAGACACTTGGCGGATCTCTCTTTCACCATCGACTTTCTCTAATTATTACTCTTTGAAACTTCTTCAAGGATAGTAGAATCTTTGATATTGACCACCTTTATTAATGTTATACATTTGTATACTTGATGTTTAGATGTTTCAGGTTGACCTTCTTAGTCTCGATTGTAGTGCTTCTTGAACTTCTTCTTGCAACATATCGAGTTCCACAAGCTTCAATTTTTCATAAGCTCTTCTTTTTCTTTTCTAAAGATACCTCTTGATTAGATTTGATCTTAATCTTCTTAGGCTCGAATGTGGTGCTTTTTGCGAACTTCTTGCAACACATCTGAGTTTCACAAACTTCAATTTTTCGTAAGTTCTTTTTCTTTTTTGGAGATATCTCCTGGTTAGATTCTATCTTATTCTACTTTATTAAACTTATCTTGCAACTATTGCTCAAAAGCTATTCATAAATATGATAAGAAGACTTATTTTGACCACTATGTTACCATTTCGTCAAATATCATATTTCTTGATACATATATCTGATTCGTGGTATGGTTACAATACTTTCATTCTTTTTTCTTTGTTCATCATAACAAAAAATTCGATATGGTTAGCACCCTTTTAAATTAATTTATCAAACTTATTGCAAAGATGATATGACATGAACACATTACACACAACCTAATACTCAAAAATGACTTATGATAGGTATCATCTTTTTGAGTTTCTATCAAATGGTAAGACAATATTCTCAAACTTGCCTGTGGCAACTTGTCAATGATGTGGATAACAACCTTTATGAATTATGTCCAAAACCTTGTTGTTACATTCATACTAAGCAACATACTTTTTCATCTTTCTCGAGGTGTTTATTTTTTCTTTCAGCTATTTCATTTAATTATTTGGACATTCAATCGTCCCCTTATTTTCTTTTTAAGATAGTCATTAAACTCATGATGAGAGGTATATTCTCCCTCACTATCCATAAAGAGATATTTGATTCTCCTTATAATATCAGTCTCCGCAAAATGTTGAAACTCTTTAAATTTCTCAAATACTTCAAACTTCTTCTTTAAGAAGTAAATGCATATGTACCTTGGGAAGTCATTAATGAATGTTATCATGTAATAATAACCACAAATGGAGGACCGCTTCACTGCTCCAGACATTTTTGAGTGCACCAACGCCAATTGCTCTGGCTTGATACTTTGATTATCCATAGAAAAGTTGATGTGTTTCTTCATTCTTGCATCCAACATATAGTGTCTCCTCTAGTTTCAAGGTGGGGAAGACCTTTTAATTTTGAATGTTGCAACATGTTTATACTTTGTTGTAGTTTTCGTGCCCAAAACCTACATTACATAAATCAATTATTTGATTACTTGGAGTTTTCTTCACATAAGTACTCTCGGCTAACATGAAATAAATTGACTCTAATATTCTTCACTCGAATTGGTTGTATAGTTAATTTAATTAGTGAGGCATCAGGCATGTAGTGCATATCACCCTACAATGTCAATAACCTCCTTTTGTACTTCTAGAATAGGGCTTTCGAGGCCATCTACTCCTTATAATAATTTATTTTAATTAATGCAACTTATCTTTTTCTTCAATCACACTAACAACTTTGTTTAGGGCCTCACTTGACCAATAACCAACAAGCAATGGGAAAATAACACATAGAGGGATTGTGGTGATACAACCAAAGTCAAAAGAAAAAATTAATCTCTCATATTTCTTCAAGTAGAATGACTTAAAAGTGTAGGGACTATATGACTATTTTTGTGGGAAACATGTCCGAAGGTATGTGGATGTGTGTATGACTCATGAGTTATACGTCCACCTCTGAACATGTAATTGAAATGAACATGTATAGGACTCGTATAGTTATTGTTGTCATTTTCTTTGATAGGATATTATATTAGTCAGCAATTTAAATTCCAGTTGGTTTTAGTTTGATGTATATTTATCTTCAACAAGTGGCCCAACATTCAATGCGAACCGAAGCATAATATTCAAAACTTTCTCCTACCTTTCTATAGGAAAATCGATAGTGAAAAGACGATAATAGACTAGACGAGAGGAACTAAAGGCGTACTTTATTGCTAATTTGGTAGCAGAGCTGCGGCTATCAGGAATTAGCGATAGATGCTATGACTAAAAGTGTCGCCGGAGTCCCTAAGGGTTGGTGTGGCAGGCCTGTAGGTATAGAAATAGAGTTAAAATTTAAAGTGAATGAGTTCTGAATTTTAATCTTTTTAGATTTTAAATTAATAATTTATATATATTCAATGAATTTTTTAAACAAATACATAATTGAAACAAATATGCAAGGACGAGTCCTCCTTAGCTTCTAGTTGTTATAATTTTGCACTAGGGGTCTAGGGTCATATGTAAATGGAGTGACATATTTTGCCTTTTGTGAGTTTCATAGGTCGAATATGCATAGTGATGCAAATAATAGTTCATCCCAATTAGAATTTGAGGAGGCAAGGTTACATATTCCCTTCCTTTTCGAATATTAAAAAACATACAAATTATGGAAGGGTCAATATACCAAACCCCCTACTGAAAAAAAATATATACCAAACCCCCTCACACAACCTAGAGGTGAATTTTACTTTAACTATATTATAAATTATAAAATAAATATAAAAAGCTTAAGATTGTCATCTTGTTATAATGTTGGAGCACATTCTTTAAACAAAGGCAATAATGAAGTGGATCATGAAATTCCTTGAGAAAGGCAAACAATTAACAAGCATGACGTAGCTTACTATATATATTTGAAAGAAAGATTTTTATCCAAAAAAAAGAAGGATAAAAATACTATGAGATTTTTATCCCAAAAAAGGTGCATGAAATCTTGGTAGCGGATAATTTGCTGTAAAAATATTGTGAGATTTTTTTTTCTTATCAAAAGTGTTTATATTTTAATTTTCCTTTTAGAAAAGTATTTTTGAGGAAAAAACACTTTTATAGCTTTAGAAAAATGGTTTATTTTTTTTAATCCTCCCTAGGAGCTCTCATCTCTTTTTTCTCCCTTGATAACTCGAACTCGCAACCTTCGGGTTGGAAGTGAGGGATGCTTACCATCCGAGCAACTCCCTCTCGTCAAAAAAAAAAAAAAAAAATTCTTATAAACTTGGTCAAACTCAAACACCTCAGTTTAAAATAACTAAATAAGTATTTATTGAAAAAATAAACACTTTCAACCTCCCAAAAATTTGATCGGCAATAAATAAAACAAAAATATATACTCCCTCTGTACCTTTTTTATTTATTCAAATTTGACTTTTTATTTGTCCCTTTTTACTTGTCATTTTTGAAAAATCAAGAAAAAATAATATTTTTTTTACCTATTATACCCTTAATTTATTTAGAGAGTTAATGTTTTTGAAAAATGTAGAATCTCTTTAATGGGTATATTGATTTTAGAATTCTATCAATTAGAAGGGGTAAAACAGTAAATTCAATATGTCAATTATTATTTTCTTAAAAATGTGTCAGGTAAAAAATAAACAAGTAATTAGGGAAAGAGACGGGAGTATATGAGAACGTCCTTTGATCTTATTAATTGTTTGCAAACACCAATCGATGTGTCGGATTAAAATAAAAACACTACTAATTTCAAAGTAGTAATGGCGATGGAGGCTTAATTTTTAAAATGCAATTATGTGTCTTCTTTTTTAAAACAAGACTAAAAAAGGAAAAAAAGATATACTTTTTTACTCGTCACAGTTTCCTTTCTCAGAGTCAAAATAATATGACATTTGACTAATATTTTAAAATATATTTTTCATTATATTGATATGAATTTCTTTTGCAATTTATAGTACTTTTTATATATTTTTTGAATATTCAAAAATTTATTTTAAAATATTAAATTAATATAATTTAATTTAGCTTTGAAAAATTAGTCAAATTGACTCTCGAAACTAAAAAAAAATGGAGGGAGTATCACATAAAATAATGAGCTTTTTTTATTTTGACCATAAATTTGGTAATTAAGATCTTTAATTTTTTAAAACTAAAGTTTACATATTCGAAAATTAGGTAAGAAGTAGTACTATACAACAACAATATACATAATATAATCTCACAAATAAGATCTGAAGAGATTGATGTATATGCAATTTTACCTTGTAAGAAATACAATAAATCACAATAATTAACAATTCAAAATATTCATAAGACATATATACAAAAATGATCAAATAAAAACTCGTTTAACATTAGAAATTTGAAAGATACCATATAAATTGGGACGAAAAGAATATATGTAATTGGGACTAAACTTTTTTCCTCAATTATAGATGCCTGCCTAAGCTATATTCCCTTGACTGGTTTTATGCCCTATTACTTCCCTATTAAGGAGATTCCATTAAGAAAAAAAAGAAGATAGAAAGTAGGGCAAAAAGAAAAACCAAAATAAAGCAAACTTTAGTACTGAAAAATAAATTTAAAAAGCCTATCTCTTTAGATCATCCATCTCTATCTCTAATTCCTTTAAAGTTGCAAATACTCAGCCTTTATATCTTACTTTCTCTTTTAGTTATTTTCAAAAAAAATATCTCTTTTTAAGACTGTAAAAAATGTGCATATTTTTAATTTAAAATTATACGATTTAGAATTTTTTTTTATTTTCTTACTTTATGTCAAGTCAAAACAAGACAAATAGATTGAAACAAAGAAAATAATATATTCAAATGCCATCTCATTTGAGCATACTACTTGTGCTTTTCATGTAAACAAGCATATACTTCATTTATATATATATATTGGGAGAGGGAGGGGTATTTTAATATAAGTGTCAATAATTCTTTGTTTGCTCATGAAAATATGGGCAAATTGGTTAAAATATTTGCTGGTTTGCTAATTGTGGCTTTGGATATTGTGGCTGGAATTCTTGGATATAAAGCAGAAGCAGCTCAAAACCAGGTACATCTCCTTAATTATAGATCAACAAACCACTCAAATTAAATTTATTGATTGAATTCCCTATATATCAGTCTTTCTCCGTTTTAATTTGTTTGTGTACATTTGTTTTTAGTCTGACATGTTTAAGAATCACAAAATTAAGGGGTATTGTAATACATTCTACATATATATCTTCGATATAAGATCACAAGATTCAAACTCTTCTTCATATTCTTAAACTACGTACAAAGTCAAAAAACTAAACAGATAAATTAAAACATAAATAATATTTTTTTTATTATTATTTTGAGTCAAAATTATTTTCTATTTCGAGTCTAGTTTCATACAACTTCTAGTGGTGTTTGGTCAAGATTTTGAAGATTTCTTTGTTTGGTCATGATTTTAAAGATTCTGGTCTTCTTTGTTGCAAAATTTGCTTCCAACTGTTTAATTTATTTTTCCTACTTTAATTTGACATGACGTTTAAGGAAAAAATTGAATGTTATGGTCTTAAATTAAAGATATGTTAAATACATAAATTTTCTAGCATTTAGAATCATCAATCCTTCAAAAAAAATTATTTTATTTTTAAAAAAATAATCATTTTGTTAGATAGTTAACTTTTGTTAATTTCAAGAACTAAAACTGCGCACTTCAAATAATTGAAGGTTAAATGTACATAGTCAAATAGCAAAGGGACTAAAATTGGGATTATGCAAAAATACAGGAATTAAAATTTCTATTTCCGCTTTTAAATTCTAAACATGTTATATAAGAAGTTGAAATTAAAAACTTACCAAAAAAAAATAAAATTCTTTTTTAAATGGACTATAAACAAAAGAGACAAACAAATTTGAGACGAGAGAGTAGATATGATGGAATATATTAGCGTAGTAAAATTTTAGTAACCTACAAATATGTAGGGCCCATCAAGACATAGTACAAGTGTATATCAAATATATATAATAAGTGTATATTAATATACTAATTATACTATATTCTCTTTTTTTTTGTGAAAAATAAAATTAGAGTTCTTTTTTAAATGGCCACTTTGGGCTGATCTGTTGCATAAAAATCATGTTTTTGCACTTTGATTTTTGCCCTTTAAATTGATGATATTTCATTTTCGCTGTTGTGTCTCACTTTTAATAAAAAATTACATGTCAAAGTATTGTTAGTTATGATCTAATTTTAAAGATAAAATTTTACTAGTTCTATATAAATTGTATAGTATCTAATTTACAAAGTATAAATTTAGAAAAAAATTATAGGGAAAAATAAGCAAATACCCCATAAAAGCAAAATAATTACAAACATATACCCTTTACATTCATACCCCACTAAATAATTACACTATATACCCCATTTATTAATTTCGCTTAATTGATACTAAACCAGTATCATATATACTGTATTGATATCATTAAGGCTGCTAATTTCGCTGAATTGATACTAAATCAGTATATATATACTGTATTGGTATCATTAAGATTTGTTGTTACAAAATTACTCATTAGTCAATGATAGTATAAGAGTATATATTTACTCTTATAGTATCATTGACTAATGAGTAATTTTTGAACAAGAAAACTTAATGATACCATAATATATATATATATATATATATATACTCTTATAGTATCATTGACTAATGAGTAATTTCTGAACAAGAAACCTTAATGATACCGCAACAATAGACATATATACTCTTATAGTATCATTGACTAATAAGTAATTTCTGAACAAGAAACCTTAATGATACTAATACAGTATATATATACTGATTTAGTATCAGTTAAGCAAAATTATCAACCTTAATGATACCAATATAGTATATGATACCGATTTAGTATCACTTAAGCGAAAATTATCACCCTTAATGAATGAGGGGTATGAACTGTAATTATTTATGAGAGAATAAGTATTTCAGGAATTACTTTGGATTTGGGTATGAACTTGTAATTATTTTAGATTTTATGGCCCATTTATGTAGTTTTTCAAAAAATTATCTTGTCTGACAAAAATTCTATAGGAATAAGTGGGTTTTGATATTGAACTTATGTCGTCTCTATTGGCATAAGTTCCATATGAACTAATTTATGTCTGATAAGACATAACTGATGTTTTGCGATTTTATTTTTGTTTTACGATATTAGAAATATTTTCAGACATTTTTTATGAGAAGTTACAAGAAAGAGCATATTACAATATTTCTATTCGTTATAATGATCGTTGTATTCTGCTTATGTTTTTTCTGAAAGTGTGTCATCTCACTTAAAATTTTAAAGGATAAAAATTAAAAAGAAAATGATAAATTAAAGAGTAAGAATTAAAAATCACTCTATAATAGGGACATAACTCCTACGAAGGACCCCACAAAAATCCCAATGATTTTGTTAAATTTACTACTTCTTCATCCCATTTTGTGTAATTGTAGAGATGACGATTGGACGGTGTGGGGTGGGTTGAGCTTAACCCGTCTAAATTTTTTAATATTTTTCTTTTTTAATTAAGTTTGATACTAAAAATAAATTTTATAAAAATAAATTCATTTTCTCATTAAGTTGTATTAATTTAATAGATAATAACTTAAAATTTTATTTTTTAGAGATCAATTGGAAAGCATGTAAAAACTATATTAGTTTTAATTGAATCATTTTCATTTACTATCTTGAATATTTTAGTAACTTTAAAGAAATTTTCAATTAATATTGTTTGAATAAAACATAATGAATTTGTCATGAAATTTGTGTATTCTTACTCTTGAAGGGTGCTCTATCACTCGATCGCCTGAAAGACTAGAAAAATAAATAAAAAGACTTCGACCTATCCAATTCAAGTTCAAGACCGATTAAGAAAACTACCGTCAATTGAGTGCATTATCCACTATCTCTCTCTATAAATTACTAAACTTTTTTAATATGGTATATTTGATTGGTAATTGGAACAGGCAAAACATGTGACATTATGGTTGTTTGAGTGTAACAAGCCAAGTCATGAGGCATTTGTTTTAGGCTTAGCTGCTGCAACTTTACTTGGAGTAGCTCATGTTCTAACCAACCTTCTTGGAGGCTGTAGTGTTTGTAGTAATGATGATATTCGTAAAGCCACACCAATCAAGCAATTTTCAATTGCTTGTCTTGTTTTCACATGGTATGTTATACTACTATACTCGTGTCTTAATTTATATGATATCGTTGATTGATCTGTTTTATTAATGGTTTGTAACTCAAAAGATAGGGAGGCATAATCCCCAATCAAGGGGTTATTGTTATGTCACGTATGTTCTATGTTTCTCTAGAGCGTATTTCGAGAGTCAAGTTTTTTAATTTTGATTGTGAGTTTGGATATGACATCTTTATTATTATTATTATTATTATTTTAAATCAAAATAGCAATTAAATTTTTTTATTTGACTCTTAAAATCAACTTATTGAGTGCAGAGTTAAAATACTCTTACAAAAACATTTTATTGGTATCTTAAATATTGATAATTAAATTCATATTAATAAATATTGAACATATTTGCAAAAAAAGACTAAATTACTATTTATGGCCAAATGGGAATATTAATGTTAGGCTTAGGCACTCTTGCCAATGGTGAATCCATGTTGAAGATAGTGGATTGCACACAATACCTTCGACTCTTAGGTGATTTTTTGTAAAAATAGTACATAGTACATTATAGTTGGTGCAATTATATTGGACTCCCATTTACTTAAAATCCTAAATTTATCCTTTCCTTTGTTTTTCCCTCTTCCAACAAAAAGAGGGTGAATTTTATGAGGTGGAAATGATTGCTTACGATCACTTACATATTGAATAGAAGGAAATGTTCAGATCTCTCACGTGTAAAAATAAGAATCTCTTGTAAAGAAGATATAAAACTATTTATAAAAGACTACAATATCATATCTCCAATGTTATATGCTATGTTGCTCAGACTCTTTGAAGATGTCACCAGGTGCATGCCAGATCCTTCAAAAATAGTCCATCTTTTGAAGAATCTAACACGGATGCAACAACAGTATTGAAGAGTCTGAGTAACTTAAGTTATATGAGTTGACAAGTGTTGTGTAATTTTCAAGTATTCAAGTCTACAAAAATTTGAAGTAAAAAATAATAATTATGTGCTTATTATATGTTTTTTTTTTTTTTGCAGGATTATATTTGCAGCAGGATTGAGTACGCTGGTGATTGGGACAAAGGGAAACCACAAGTCAAGAACATCATGTGGTCATTTACATCATAATTACCTATCCATTGGTGGAATTCTTTGTTTTGTTCATGCTTTATTTTCTGTTGCATATTATGTTGCAGCTAGTCAAAATCTAGCTTAACTTTTCATTTTTACAAAAAAAAAAAAAAAAGACAAATCACAATTGTATAAATTGATTATGAAGATTACTGATTTTGGTATGATGAAAGTTTTTGAGATGTTTTAGACCAATGGCATTTGCATATTTATGTTGAACAACTAATTGTAAGTGGGAGCAACTTCCAAATGTGATAATTGGAAGGTGATTCATCTATTTCATGGATGAGACCACCCCCATCCTTTTTTTTTGGACTGTGATTGTTTCGTAAAACTAGATATTTTATGCATATATTTTCTAAAATTGATGTTCTATTATCTATTTGCACTCATGCTACAAAGAAGGCTAAATGGCATTTGGTTTAATGTTGAGTTATTTATTTAGAAGAGGAATCAATTCTCGCTTAATACATTTTTCTTGGTGGTGCACTCATGTTCTAGTAATTCAATATTTTCTATATCGGCAAGGAAAAACAAGTTTTTTTTTTTAAGTTTCCCATCCGGTGTCCGATACCCGCATCGGGTGCCCGGCACCTCAAAGTGCTTCATACCAAAGATTTTTTCATACCCAAAACTTAAACCCGAGACCGCTGATTAAGGGAGAAGCAGCACCCATCTGTTGGTGGTGCCAGGAAAAAGAAGTTGGAATTGGAACAAAAGCTAAAAACCACAAGCTGTACAAAACTGGTACATGTTCTTCAAGTCTCATAACTTGTATAAAAAATCATAATAATACAGAAGAGACTATAGTATTTGGGGTTGACCATATATACAAAAGACTTGAGTAACTATTGCCATCTCACAAAGCCAAAAAAAATGGTATTTTTATTGGATCTTTATGAAAAAATGGTGACTACAAAACAAGAAGTCATAGATATTTTTTGAAGAGCATTGCAAAAAATAGCTATTTGGATGAGCTCTCATCATCTGATGAACTAAAATCATTATCCATCCGTCGCTCCTGGATTGCAGGAAATAGTCGTTGATGAACATCTGGCAAAGAATCTGGATGGGCTTCCTGAGAAGGTGATACCGTTAATGCTCCTTTTCTAGAGGTATTTGCCGGCATCTTGGTGGATTTTCTCAACAATGTACATGATTTGTCCAACATAACTAAGAAATCGCGAACAGTGATGAAGAGACGCAAGCCTTCGTCCTTCCCTGCAGTTCCATGGAAGTAGTCTCCTGTACTCTTCACCAAAGCCATTATCCTTTTCTCTTCTTCTAGTATCCACTTGATCTCATCGTCCGCATTTTGCATAAAATTTGTGAGTGTATCGCGGAACTTACTGTTCTCGTCCAAATTTTTCATGTCAGTGTCTAGGAACCCTTTGGTTTTCACTAGTGACTTGCCAAGTTTGGAGACAGATGCAGTTAAATTCTCACCATCTATAAGTGCTGCTTTTCTTACATTCTCAAGCTCACTGCTTAGACCAGAAACCACCTGGAGACCAAGGTTACGATGGTAATCGACCGAGTCACGAGAAGCATCCTCTGCAAGATCTTCTGGTGTTAGATTTGACAAGCTTTCGCTCTCCCTTAACTTGCGTGCTGCTCTTAATCCTTCTGATCGGATAATTTCCTGAACAACAAAGTTCAGAAGTGTGGTCTTTCCATCAGTTCCTTTAACATCTGAGAGTTTCAACAGCGTATCAAGCTTGAATGCCTGTGCACCACCACGGTAGGTGCCATCGTTCATGCGGTTCCCAGTTTTAAGAACTGCTTCTAGAAGTTTCAGGAAGAGTCTACTGTTTTTCAACTCCTGGCATGCCACCTGCAAGTTTTCATAATGAAGAACCATCTACCATGTGATAAAAAACAGCAACTAGAAAACAATGTACTGAAAGCTCTTTTATTTAACCATGACCAGGAGTAAGATTAGCAAAATTTCCTATGTATAGATAGCTAAACTTTGATTGCCATGACTTTCCTTTAATGTAAAGAAGAGCCAGTACCATTCTCATTTAGGTAGTAGGTCGTAGAGTTTGAAATGATCTTTGTCACTGTATAACAGATTACGGGTTTGAATTGGTAGTACAATTGTGTTATTTTAAGCTATTCAATTTCACAAATAATTAAAAATAACCCCTTTCAATAGGAAAAACTTTATCCGTTATTAAAGACTATGACACTCAAAAAAACAACATACCCAGTGTAATCCCCACAAGTGGGATTTGAGAGGATAGGATGTACGCTGACCTTACCCCTACTCTACCTTTGTGGGGTAGAGAGGTTGTTTCCGATATATGAGATAATCAAATATAAGAGGAAAAACTCTGGTAAGTCCAACTAACTGGAATTGATTTCAGTTCACCATGACTACACAAAGAAATGACACCTTTCAATCAAAAAAACCCTGAGCTCCTATATATATATATATATATATCTAAGAGAAACTCAGTTCCTTTTTTCTTTCTCCCTTAACGATGATCTAGAGAAATGCAGAAACAAACTTTTACGGATGAATATACGAGATCCGTCTCATGATATGTAGCCTACAAATGATGCTTATTTGATTATTTTTTTCTTAACTCTTCCCAGAATTTATGCAATGGTGGATGGTATAGTTGGACCGAGATGGTTGCAGCAGCATAACAGAAAATTTTCATTTTGAGCTGCTACACCTTAGGTATGAGAGACTTAGAATTCCACGATTTACCTCTAATGTTTCAAAGGACTCTTTAATGGATGTAACTTCTTCCTGAAGAGAACTCATGAGCAACAATGCATCCATCCGTTTGAAGGCAAAGGGAATTTCAACCAGGGATTTGAGAAACCTTTCAGCAGGACCAAGCTGAGAAATTTCCCCGCAATATAATCGAAGTTTGAGTTCTTCATCTGTTGTTGGTGCCAACTTTGATATAGTTTGAATAAGTTCAGGAGACAGTTTATTACCTGATAAGATAAGCAGGCTTTTGCAAGTAAGAGGCTGAAACATACTTGATAAAATAAAAAGAAAAACTATGAAAATTTACAAACATTACTAAGAAGTTAGAGTATCCGTTATCAGTCATCAATCTTTTTCCACAAGATAAGACGATATAGCAACACAAGGATGCCTATGTGAAGTAAGGGACATGAATAAAAATTCTCATATCATGAAACTTAAGTTTCTTCCGTGGAAAATTGTTTAGTACTCTACAAGAAGAATACTTTAGTTTCTCACTTCACTTATAACCATCATCAATGTTTGGTGGGATATGTTGTTAATTTTCACTCTCTGGTGAAAGGTATCAGATTGAGCAATGATATATTTTTGATAATTGTGATGTCCGGGCCAGCTTGCGCTCACCTCTACTAAATTCCACGGGGTACCTGCTACCTATCACCAACACAGATATCAGGTAACTCTACCTACCAAGGCTTGGACATATGAGAAGACATCGCCTAGTGTTTTTTATTACCACCAGAGTAATACTTAAATAACTGATAGACTATTCTTTACTTTTTTCCAAATCATTCTTTTGGGAGGAAGGAGTGGGGACAGTTGAAAAAATTACCAGGTTTGTTCGAGAAAATCACCAGCAAGTTCTATTTTCCACTTAGAAATGGGACCTTGTTTTCAACTTCATCTAATTTCTAGGAGTATTTAATTAGCACATGCCAACATTCACAGAAAATCTTTCTGAAAATTCACCCTGGGATTCTTATTCTTCAAAATTCTGTTTGATTACTCGCAACGTGCTTGTAGTCAATTCACAACACCATGCATGAAGCAAATTAGTAGAATGAAACTTCTTTATTACTTACGTAAATAACATAATAGACTGACAAGAAGATCTATGTGCAGACCATGTTGTTTCTCTTCTTTCATTTTTAAGGCAGTCAATAACTTTTATGCCAAAGCTGAAAGACTGCAAAATCTATGGAATGGAGTTAACACTTAAGTAACAGCCCTCTGCGGATTAGACACACTCTTTTCCGTGGTGATAGATTTACTATTCTTACTTTCCAATAGCAATTAATTTAATAGAGCAAGATTCACACTCTCACGGATCTCAAAGGGAAAACAGAGCGAGAGAGATAAAGATTTACCCTCCTTGAGAGCATCACAAACTTCTTCTGTCGTCACATTTAAGGCTTTAAGAACAATTGCTAGATTTTGTGATTTCTTAGCATCAATTATCTGAATATACTGTGGGGTAGCTTCAAAAGCCGATGTAGCTTTCGCGCCATCATTTTTGCCTGCATTTGCTGCATTATACCCAAATAATGATTCCATCATCTCCTCATTAAATCTGTAGTAACATCATTATAAAAAGTGAGGAAGTTAGACATCTTGCAGAGCAAAGTGCAATATAGGAAGATTGATGCAAAGCTTACTGGAATGAGCCAGCTTTGATGTCGTGCCAAACCATGGAGTGATCAGGATTAGCAAGAACCTTGTCCCAGAAAAATGGCTTTAATTTTGCCTTTGGACCATCAGGGTCATCAGATGGTTCAGTTCCCTCACCAGCAGAAGAATTACGTCTCCGATGTGCTCCAAGGGGTAAAGGCTTTGGCGGATTACCAAGCTTTGGTGGATTAGGAGGAGGCCGAGCAGCTTTTGGAGGTGGAGGCGGCATTGGAGCCAGTGGTTTAGGAGGAGGAGGAGGTGGTGCTTCAGGGGGTGGAGGTGCAGATTTTCCTGGAGGAAGTGGTAATGCATTTACAGGTGCATCTGTTTTAGCTTCTGCCTCTGAAGAATTATGAGAATTAGCTGGCACCGAAAGATTATTTGCAGTTGAAGAACTCTTAAAATCTTTCTTGATTGAGCTTCCTATGCTTGAAGACTTTTGAGAAGAATCTGACAACATTAATTATAGAAATTATTCGGCATTACGAAAATGACATGCAATTCGAAAAATTTGACCATGATAATACCTGCAGATAGATTACCTGAACAAAGGTTAAGAAGAGGTTTCTCATCTCTTTTCCCATGCTGTGGACCTGTTTCTTTCTTTTTACTTTTTATAAGACACAGTATTAATAACAGAGCTAAAAGGGCAATTCCTAGCGCGACACCTCCAGAAACAGCAGCAATAATATAAGTTCTGTTCTGATTATTATTTTTTGAAGCATTAGTTCCATTATTTTTTGGTTTAGCAGGAGGATGAATGACAGGCAAAGGTTTAGAAGAGTTGACATGAGTAGGAGGTGTTGGAGCCTTTGCAGGGGCTTTGACACGAGTCTGGGTTGTTGGAGCCTTTGCAGGAGGGGAGCCATGAGTCGGAAGTGTTGGTGCCTTTGCAGGAGGAATGACACGAGTCTGAGGTGTTGGAGCCTCTGCAGGAAGTTCCGTGGGTGCTTCAGAAGAGGGCACTGGAGCATGAGTTGGTGATACCGCTCCATGGTCTGGAGATGGTGCAAGGTTTGGAGCTGCAACATCATCTGTTGACTTATCTTCAAGCTTTCTTTCTCTTAGGTGCCTTCTGGGAACACTGGACGACCATTCCGAGAAAAGCTTTTGGTACTTGATGAACCAAGCAATGGATGCAGCCTCACTACCCGAACCATGAAGAGGAAGACTTTTCCTTTTTAAGCACTCCAGAAGGATCTGCTTTACTTCAGGAGGCAGATCACTAATAGCCTTTTGTAAGGTTCTTTTTCTCAACAAAGGTATATCTGATTTTAAGTAAATATAAGTTCCTGCTGCTGCCTGATAAAGAAACAAATCCAGAAAGCTTGCAGTTTCTGTATTCTTGTGTAATGGTTCTATGCAATGAACCCATATTTGCTCGGCCTGCAAACAGAATACTTCATTACAGATGGCCAGAAATACAACTCGATCTCTTGTTTTTTTGTCCACATTACAGAAAATGATACAACCAACTTATGCAGTTACATGTCTAGGCTTTCGCAAAAAGAAAAAAACTTTCAAAACCATGGCATATGTCTATGAGAACGACTGTACTTTCATTGACTCCTCCTATATTGCATAGATTTATAGTAAAAATTTCATTTCAATTTAAATTTGGTTATTCATCATGTAAAAGGATTCCTCCTATGCATCCATAGTTGAATGGTTAAAGTGCGAACAAAAATGCACGACTTTCTCATTAGCCAGGGAATACTACTAAGTCTTAGTACTCAACTATAATTGAATGTATCAGCAGATAAAAGCTCCGGTGCAATTCTCTTACATTCCTAGGACCAGTAGCAGAATCAAGAATCTATACAAGGGGGGCTCAAAAAGTAGCAATTCTTTAACCCCTTTTGCCACTTCACTAGAATTACTCTCACGCAAGGAAATTCAACAACTTATATATAACCAAAATTTTCATTTTTGTGCCTTACTTGCACCGTATAATCTTTCAACGAAGGGGATTCAATACCTAGCTCTACCACTACCTAGGACATTGTTCTCAAATGGGAAACAGAGTTATTAAGGTTCAGAGACACAATTACCATTAAGCAACTCACATCATAAATCCATCAACACATATACATTTAGCTGTTGTGCATTATATAACGACAGGAAAACGATATATATCCAAACATTGTATTCATCAAAACGATACATACCGTATGTTCATCTATATGTTGAACACCTCCATTGTCTATACAGTTTTGAGGAAGCTTTCGATTCCCTTTTGAACTATGAGCTGCCAAAACACAAACAAAAGCAATAAAAGTAAATACAGAGCTGACCCTTCCCACACCCATTGATTGTAAAATCAATCTTCCAATCCCATAATTTGTCCTTTTTCATTTCATCTGATATATGTGCCTTTTTCAAGAATACAATAAAAAAAACCAGAAAGCCCTATGGCTTTTTCTTGAATATAATTTGACCTACCTACATAAAGATTCAATCTTTACACATAAAAATTGGATATTATATGTTTGTTTAAAAAAAAACCACCACCCTTTGGTGCCCTTTGCAAAAAAAATTACAGAAAAAAGTGAAGAAATTTGCAAAGGTTTCAAGAAGGGGAGTTTTTCTGTGATGAAAATTTTGGATTATTTTTTTTGTTGGGTCAGATTTTGGCATGAAATTTTTTGTTCATTCAAATGTTTTCAGGTTTTTTCGGAGAAAAATGAAACGTGCAGAGAACTACGTTGAGAGAGACAACACAAAAGTGTTAATTTCGACCGTTTTTAATTGTATCATACAATTTGTATGCTTCTTTAGTTCTTTTCATTTGTGACAAATATAATATTATATCCTGGTTTTAAACTTTGTTAAATACTAAAACAAAGTATGTGAGAAACTAAACTTTGTTGATAGTTTAAGTGTGTTTTTCGAATTTTCATTAGTTTAGATATGAAATTAAAAGAGAAATAGTTTAACTAAAAAAATACCGTGTCAGAAAAGAAAAAAAAGGTAACGTGGATGGAAGTTTTGGGTCAGACACGCCTGAGTGTATGTATACACACATTTGGTCCAGTATGTATTGAGGTATATTTCTCAAACTAAATAGTTTAATTGTGTTTTTGACACTTAATTGTTAAAGATTCTCAAAATATATTTTTCAAATATATTTAGGGTATGTTTCGTATGATGAAAAATATTTTCTTGAAAAGCAAGTGAATTTCTTACTTATTTTCTAATGCTTGGTAAGTAAGCAGGAAAATATTATCCATGAGTGCATGATGGGATGGGGAGCGAGGATTTGGGGGTGGGACAGTCAAGGGATGGGGGTAGGGGGGGATTGAGTGGATGGGAGGAGACAATAAACTTGAAATGGTACTTATGTAATTTGTTTTCCTTGCTTCTATTAGAATGTCATTTTTCTTATTTTTAAGGAATTTATTTTTCTTAAAACATAGAAAATTTGAAAAATATTTTCCTCGATATCAAACACTTATGAATTTCTCAATATAAACATGGTACTTGTATCTCCTACCTCCAGATGAGGAGCCATTGTAAGTATTAGAGGTATGGAACTTCTTGTCTTTGAAATCATCAAACTTCTCACACTTCAATAGTTTTTATGCTTATATACATAAAAACTTCTTCTAACTCTTAAAGAATTGAGAAGAGAGCCTCCCTTCAACTTTGAATTTGATTTGATCAAATAATTCGATTAATTGATTAATATTTAAATCATTTATTTTTAATGACAATTGTATTGGGGCCTATCATTGGTCAAATATCGTTAGCATATTAAACGAGTGTCGTTTGCACTCTTAATTTTTTTTGAAAAAAATTTCATTCGATGTCGAACTTATGAATAAGCAAAATGTAATTTTTATTTCTTTCATCATTTTTCTTCGCCGGAATACTCTCGTCTTTTCCTAGACAAAAATGAAATTTATTACTTTCTTCTAACATTAGTCTAATTTAGAATATCAAAATATAGTTAATATGAGTAATTAAGTAACAAAAATTCTTAAAAAATAATTTCTTAAAGAAAGTGTCAAGTCGGACTATAATGGAATAATAAAATGAAATGGAAGGAGTAAGAAGTTAAAATAAAAATAGTATTAAATTAATATGGTGTTGGATTTTGATATTCAGTAACCTGCATAACTATATATATATAAGTTATGAGTGAATCCATATACTAGTGATACATGAATAACCAAATCTTGCATAAAATAATATATAAATTTTTTCATAACTAATTTATGTATTATTAATATTTGTGCAACTTTAAACAGCTACTTTGTTTTTATAGTGTTATAAATACGTTCATATAAACAAACAGGGGATGTAGCTCAGATGGTAGAGCGCTCGCTTAGCATGCGAGAGGTACGGGGATCGATACCCCGCATCTCCATTCTTTTTACGTATTTAGCATTTAATATTTATGGGTTCCTAACGATTTTAAATTAATCTTCATTTAATATTTATGGGTTCCTAACGATTTTAAATTAATCTTCTATCTATATATAATAGGAGAGAAAAAAATGATATATGTCAGCGCCACAATTAATGCTCAAAATTTCAGTATTTAAAAAAGCCAATTTAAAAAAATCAACAATTATTAAATTGAAAAAAACATTTTAAAAAGAAATGAAAAAGGCATCTCCCACATGGGTAATTTATAAAAACAAATAATCTACAGTACTTTAAAGGAAATATACAAAATTTATGAATTATAAATATTAATTTAAAATCTGAAAATAAAATAAAATTTGTTAACACTCAAAAAAGATACGATTTTACAAAAAAAATTAATACAATATAAAATAAAATAAAAGATTACGTAACTTCCATCTTTGGTCTCCTTTTTTTACTTCATTTTTGATTTTTTTTTTAAAATGATAGTTATCGAAACGGATAAGTTTTTGAAATTTGAGTGATCAATTTACAATTTAAATTTTCAAAGATAAATAACTAATTTTATTCCTACAAAATAGTTAACCGCATAACACACATTTAAATAACAAAACCGCATAACACACATTTAATTAACAAAAATCATTCTTAACTGCACCATTTACATCTACCTAAAAATTTATTCATTTCAGAAATCTTATTCTCTTATATTTATTCAACTATTAAACATGGTAACATTTTATGCTTTTCAAGTTTGCTTTTATGATTAGTTCATGAGTATGAAGAGAAGATCATTTGGTTTAGAAAAGTTCAATTTTGTTTACGATAAGAAAGGAGTATGCGTTATTAATCAACATGCTTATTTAAATTTTGAAAGGAATTATGTTTAGCTTTTGTTTTATTGCAGGGTTGATATAGATACTACTCTACTTCTTAGATCCATGATATAATAATATGAATTGATCTGAATTTTGAAATATATACAATATGTATATATTACATAGAAATATGACTTTGTTCTCTTTCTTTGTTTTTTTTCAGGGAAAATGGAACAATAAGGATCTCAAGTAGTATATTATAAACAAACACTTCCAAGTTGCTTACAATAGATCTGAAACTTAAGGGAAACAGAAACAATACAAAAGCATTAATAAGGATAAAGAAGGTGATGAGGTTGAGAAGATCACAGAGATGAGAATGAGAAATTGCTATAACTTGTTGCCTACCCTACTCATCCTCATTTTAGCTACTTATACTAACTCCCAGTACTTGTGTTGCCCTTCACGTGATTAATCAATTAATTTCTTAGGGACAGTCCTCATACGCGTGCTTCTCCTTGGTGCCCCACTCAAGTTATCCAGCTCGGCAGAATGTGGGTCCACAACATTACTCCCTTCCGAATTCAGAACCTTGTCCTCAAGGTTCATAGATGGCAGTGGCAAATCAGAATTTGATTCAGTCAATTGTAGAGGAGTCACTTGATTCTCAGGCTGTCCAATACAACGCTTGAGCAATGAAACGTGAAAAACAGGATGAATCTTCGCGACCTCCGGAAGGTCAAGTTTGTAAGCAACTGCTCCTATTTTCTTGAGGACCTGAAAGGGTCCAAAAAACTTGCG
>JAJONZ010014634.1:0-11263 GCA_029582445.1 Solanum paucissectum | reverse complement strand
ACCCCTCAACATACAATAGATTTCAACTCAAAAACACAACCAAGTCATGTCCCAAACCAACAAGAACTTCAACACAACACAACTACAACTTCAACAACTCAACCAATCTTTTCTTGAAAATAAAATGAGTTTGACGTGTGGGGGAAAGAATCAACCCACCACTATGAACTCACATACCTAGTAGGGATCACCCCCGGCGATATCCACGACGGAAACTTGCTTGATCTCCTCTTTCTCCTCTTCTTCTCTTCTTCTCTTCTTCTTCTCTTCTTCACTTAAAACCCTCACTCTCACTCTTTTAAAATGGGAAAAACTGATCTAAAAATCAGTACAACACTTTAATATAACCAAAAGAATTGATTAGGGAAAAGACCAAAATGCCCTTAAAATTTCCGGCTGACTTCCCTGTGCCAACTGCCCAACTTCCAAAGGGCATAACTCACTCATACGAACTCGGAATCGAGCAAACTCGACGGCGTTGGAAAGATCATTCCACGAGCTTCGCAAACATAACTGGAACTACACCTAAATCATCCTGAGCTAGGAGTTATGACTGTTCAAAGTTGGCCAAAAACTCACTTTTTCCCACACTTGATCAAATTTCCAGATTTTTAAATTCTTTCCAAAATGACTCTTTCCAATTTCCAAGCCTCTACATAGATTTTTTTCAAATTGCCGGATGTTACATAAAGATAACCATAACCTCCAACTTTATAACCGTTATTCTTGTAACATTTCACTTCCATAACCTCCTCCATAATATTCATGTTAATGTCATGTTTATGACTAACCTTTTGTATGTCTCTATGTTACACTATAAATAGAGGCATAAGGGTTCATATTGTATACACTTGAATACTTGGAATAATAAGAAAAGTTCTCATCTCTTGTCTCCCTATTTTGATTGCTTTCATCTTCTATATTTCTTGTCTTATTTTGCTTTAGTTTTACAACACTTAGCATTTATTATTGTTTGTAAGAAGTTAACCAATAGAAACTCTTCATTTTAACACAATTACAAAAATATCCTTATGGGTCCATAACAAAAATAAAGACATTTATGGATACTGATTTCCATTTTGATCATTAATTATATAATTATTATTTTTGCCCTTAAATGATATTACTAAAATGCCATTGGTCGTCCTTCTCATGGATCTTCTATATAATATATATATATACTAGATATAATATGCCCGTGCTTAGTACGGGCCCAACAAATTTAGCTTCCATGTATTAGCATAACATTTATTCTTACACTTGGTGACATTTCATAAATTTAAACTGGCAGGACGATAGAAATATTGAGACTACATATAACAAACACTACTTGATAAAAGATAGCTCATATGGAGAGAATTATTCACGATCACAACAAAATCAAGTCCCTCATCCACAACCAACCGGGGAAACTTCACATGACACGAGATACTTCTTTGTTATACTGTAAAATAAGATTACAATACTGAATCTGATACTTCCCATTCAAATTGAATAATCTACAAATTTACAAGTGTTGACAATATTAGCAAAGCGTAATATGAGGCTAAGAAGCGGGTAATGGTTAGTTTGAAAAGGGAAAAATATGTCAAACCACAAGGCTCTTCAGTTTGAATGAGAGGTGGGGCAAAACATTAAGGTTATATCAAACATCGAGGTCTCATCATTTGTCATCTCCAGTAATTAATCAAACCTAATTAACTATGCACAGCTCTGTCACCAAATGCCCATTGAGAACATGTTCCATGGCTTATCTCAGTTTTCTTCCAATAAAAGAGGAAGTGTAAAGTTCATAGGTTGTTGTTTTCGTGCTCTTCCAATCGCATGAGATGTAGAAACCCATTACGTTTAATCAACATATGGCTTATGTTCAATGAACAGAGGGTTCATGTATTTTCTTTTTTCTCTTTGTTGGGTCTTCGTGATGTCATGTCATCGTATATATCTGCAAAAATTAAATACAATGCATCATCCGGGTGATAAAAAAGCGTGAGAAGGATAGAATCGTATCTTACAGTAGTTTGTTATATCATTCAGATGTGAGAAACTATGAAACATCATTTAGTAAATAAACTATTTACATATCAAAATTCAAATGTGTCGGGAAAAAATAGACTAATAGAACTTATTTTCAATTCTAGGACTTCATTAAGTAAATTAAATCAAACATGAATAATGACTATGCATTCTCTCAATTCTAAGTTACAATACTGCTTCAAATCAGAAAGCAAATGCAGCTGAATTTCTAAACAACATATTTTAACTGGATTAGGAAGATAGGAGTATCTATATCTATAGACAATCTGCATCCACACAATAAAATCCGGGATAATTAAATAACACCAATGAAATACCAAAGGATAAAGGGAGAACAAAATAGAAAAGGACAGACAACGAAGCATAAACATAAAATAAAGTACTCATAAGAATAATATCCAAATTTCTATGAAATTTATAGCAGAATACTTAGGATCCCGCTTACTCCAAATCATGTTTGTACATATCCCATCTCACAGTTGCTTTTCAAAGAAAGGTATCATCATTTACTATCCTAATTACTAAGACACTATATATATAATCCTACAAACATAAGGGTCAAGCTTGTAAGAGAATTTCCATCTCAAAAACAAGTATACAAGAAACAAAGAACATAGTATAAACATCACTTAGATGACACATCTTTTTCATTCTCAAAGTTCTTATAAAAGTAACACAATGTCAGGCATATCAAGATTGGAGTAAGGAATACATGTGCGTCTTTATTTCACATTAAATTCTTGTCAATATTATTCCTCAACTACTCCAAAGTTATTTTTAGGAGAGATTATGTAATCATAGATACCAATTTCTCAAATATTGAAAAGAAGATGATGTTCATGGTCAGTGATAATCACGGATTAGCTATTTACACCCCTCCTGTTCAGTGATAATTAACACCTCAAACTCCTCTTTCTAGTAAATAGCAGAACGATTCAAAGGATGTTACTCATTATCTAAAATAAGAAATGTGTATTTCTAGAAGGACAAAAGAAAAACTTTGGAATAAGAGAAATCATGGATTAATACAATCACAAGCACTGTAAAAATTCTTCTCAGTACACAAGTCAAGATATTTCTCCACTCAACTTGTTTGTGTCTCGCTGGATCAATTTTCTTTAAACATATCGAGGACACGAGTAAGAAATTTTTTCCCTAAAATAAGTTGTGATTGTTTGAGTAGTCTATTATCTTAGAAGGAGAAATAAAAAGATCCATGAGTAAAGGTATGATGGTATTTTCTACTTTGAAGGCCACATTTATCCCTCAAGAATCTAATTTCTTATCAAATCATGTCTTAATTAGTCCAAGACTTTCAAGATTGCTCATAATATAAGTAAAAACATGATCCACGCAGTAGCAGACTTCATTCCCTGATAAATAACATGAGCCAAGATTTTAAGATATATCAAAATTAAGAAACAGACAACCAAAAAACAAATTGTAGAAAAAAGCAAATAAAAACATTAAGAATTATTAGAATTGAACCCAAAAAAACATACAATGATCAACATGCAGTAAGTACATGCAAATAGTTACTCCTATATCTCCTTTATAATTAAATGCCCAAATTTAAAAAACTGATATAAAACAATAATTACCATAATCTCCTCATAATGATTATGTTTGCAATATCAATGGCTTCAAAGAATGTCCCTCAAACATATAGTTTTATGTCATCATCTACGTGAATACTTAAATATAACAAATATAATGAACCCCTAAACAAGGATAATGAGACAAAAGTATAATAAAAAGAAGGAACCAGGAATAGAAGTACATTATTACTGCTCTTAGACTAATGAATTGTCAGATAATAAGCAGCAAAAGAGTTATGGTAATGACACCAAAACTTCCAAAAGTTATAGGAGAATACTGGGATCTTTTAGGTATAACATGCCTAAGGCAGGTGATGAATCATCTGAATACCAGATAAGTCATAGAATGAAGACATTGATTCTTGCTTCAGATGTTTTCCAAGGGATGAGTGAGTTGATGTTCATTTCGAAGTTGTTTATATACAACAAGAAGATAAGGTAATTACAAGTTTGTCAAAGTTATTATGCCTAATTTAGTGTATGAGCATAAAAAAGTAACAAAAACTTCACATCTATTTAGAATATATTCAAAATTTATCTTAACATTCTTATATTGTGCAATTAATAGCATAAGCTAATGGAGAGAACTAACCATAAAAACTTTCTTACTATAAGGAGAATACCAAAAAATAAATTTGTGAGATCACATAATTTTTGGAGTTATGTTTTAGTGTGTGAGATTAATGTTGTAATTTTGCTTTCTTTAAGTCGAGGGTCTATCAGAAACAAACTCACACTATCTAACAATTTAGAGGTATTGTCTACGTTGATTAATCATGTACAAGGTTTAAATCAGTAGATTTAGCTTGCTAAATGTACATTTAAACTCTATTGATCACGTGCAAGATGGTGATAAGCCAAAATAATAGCTCTTTCTTTACTTGCACATTGGCGTGTAACTTGTGTATAATTTTGATTGCAGGTGACTCAAAAGAATTAAAACTTACATTTTGAACCTTAGGAAGATACCAATATGAGTGATGTACTCAACTTGAACCAGTATAGGGTATTTTCCCACCTCTTTATTTGAGCTTTCAATGTAATATTGTCCTCAATATATTAATGTTGTTGGGATGTTTTTCAATTTTTATTCTGGTGAAGTTGATTCATTCAACAAGAAACGCGTATTTTCTACCGTTAGATAGCTCCTACTACATTTAAATGACATCAGTTCATACAAGAGGAGTTGCATAGTATCTTGTCACTCCGTTTTCGTGTACATATATAAATGTAAATATTGCACCAAATTGTTCTCTTTTAATTTTATCCTACTGGATCATCAAAAGCCATTGGCAACTGTTTATTTATTACAATCTCAATTCGATTGCAATCTATGTTGAAAGGGCTTTAATCACTATAGACCTAACAATTGTCTATTTTTTCCCATAGGAGTCTCAGTATCATCTACATTAATACAGAGAAGGAGTGACACAGAGAGAATGGAGAGCTAGAGTACAGAGTAACTGGATCCAAACAACAATGTTGAATAACCTTTAACAAATCGGTACATGCATACCTATTGATAAGAAAAACAGTTCAATTTCAGAAAGTGTGCACTCGAACCCGTTAGTAATCTGTTATTTTCTTATATAAACCTTCACATCACCCATGAATTTCAGCCATAAAATTGGGAATGACAATGAGATAGAATAACAATGACATCAACTCGAAATTTAGTCGTAAAATCAAGTGTGTAAAAAAAACTGAAAGAATTTTGTAGCAAAAATTAGAAGAAAATATACCTGGAATTCTGAAGAATCCATGTTACGCTGTTGTTGTTTTGTAGAAAATTTGAAAGAAAATAAATCATGAATTCTTAAGAATCCATATGTTTCACTTTTGTTGGAACAACAAGAGATATGGAAGAACTGAAAATGAAAATTTATGGGTTAAATATCTTGCATTGGATGGTTCTAGATTTGGTTACCAAACTATCCTTGTTGTCCTTGGGTTCACATTTCTATATAATAGAAAAATAAATATATTTACACATAAACCTTACAACTCTTTTGTAAAACACCACAAAAATATCCTATTTCCTCACGAGTAAACTTGTTGCGTTTTTCGCTTCTCTTTCAGTCCCTCCTTCCTCCTGCTTTAGTTTCTTCTGTAGTTGGGATGAAGATTGGAACAAAACCGAAGCATTGAAGTAGTTTCTTCTGTAGTTGCGATGAAGATTGGAACAGAACCGAAGCATTGAAGTACAAATTGATAGCACTCAGCTTTGATTTTGGCTACATATACTGCCGATGCATTCGAGAGCTTGTTGTCTTCCGGAAAAAAACTATGAATAGTGATGAAGAAAAAGAGGGCGAGCAGGTTTTATGATGTCGTCGTCGATCGGAGGGTTATGAGGAATTCGATTTATCTCGTTGGAGAGTTGGTATGTATATGTCTTTCTACATTTGCAAATCCACCCTCAGAGCAGTCACAAAAAACTAATAATCAAAGAATTGCACATCTTGCTAAATTTCAACTTCTCTATGTAATTCCAACATTCTTTATTCTTTAGAGCAAAAAAAAAAAAAAGAAGCTAAAAATAAAGAACTTTTATTATGGGTATTAATTAATCAAGATTACAAAAATGATGAAATTATTACTATACTATACTTTATTTTAGGCCCACTTAGCCAAAAGTGACATACAACCCGCCCCAAAAAGAAGAAATATATTAGCTCCCATTAAAAGTTTAGGACTATCCTGCATTCTACTGCTCATAAAATCTGCTGCAAGTAAATCCACTAAAGCCATGTAAATCAAAATTCCAGCAGCAGCAGAGTTGAAAATGCCTTCAATCATGAGTGCAGTTGGACTTGTTTCACTATACACTGTTGATATTCCAAAACCAATTGCAATTCCAATTGGTGTTGTTAGGGAGAAGAAAATTGCCATCAATGCAGCTTTTTTAATCTTAAATTTTGCCTGTTGATACAATAAAAAAAGTTAGAGAAATAATAATACTTCTTTTTTCGAAAACTTAACTAAACAGACTATTAAGATAATATACCTCAGCTATGCAGCCACCTAAACCCATGCCTTCAAACAGCTGGTGGAATGTTAATGCAGCTACAAGGGGCTTAATTGTCTTGGGAGATTCTGAGGCACCTAAAGAAACACCAATTATTACTGAATGCACCAAAATTCCCAATTCCAATACCTGTTTCACATCAATAAACAACCAAATTTCAGTTTCAAATGCAAAAAAAAAGTAATTTTATAATTATTGATGATGAGAATCCACCTTTTGCCACTTGAATTACATATTCCTTTCAGATAACTTGTAAATTCTATCTCCACTTTCAATAACACATATATAGGGAAATTTGCAATTTTAGTCCCTTAAATATGGACAAATTCTAATATTACTATCTTTAACTTTTCTTTTTTTCCGAAACAGAATATTACTATCTTTAACCATATTAATCTATTTTGGAGTATAAAGTTCTAACAGTAATTTTAAACACATATCACGAAAAGTTCAAAAGTAGATTTCACATATCCCAAACTGTCTTAATTAACATTGTTTTGTATCTCAAAACTAAACAAAAAATATTTTACTTCATTAGGAAAACTTTGTCAATCATGGAAATTTATCACATTTAGTTTTAATTAAAACAAAATTGAAATCGACTCTTAACAATAACTAATGAGTCACAAAAAAAAAAAAAATTGAAAAGAAGGGTATGTCCAACTAATTAATGAAGTAGTTGAGAAAATATGAATAACATCTTTTCATTTATTCAGTTATTTGTTCCATGAAATTAGTGAATTATCCATACCTGTGAGATAACTCTCCGACGAGATAAATCCAATTCATCGGTACCCTCCGATGAAGACAACATAACAGAGCCATGAGCATGTCCATGAGTTGAATGCGTATGCACATGTACCTCTTTTTCTTCATCACTATTCACAGGCTTTTGCTTCGTAAGATTCGATTTCCTATAAAAACTTGTCGCCAATAAATCCACCATCATCGTTCCGATAGCGGAAATCATAGCAATAAGTCCAGCAAAGGGGAAATCTCTCCATGGTTTTTCCGGAAGACAAGGACTAGACAAGCTCTCGAATGCATCCGGAAGTATATGAACAAATCCGGTAGCCAAAATCACTCCGGCCGCAAAAGCCTTAATTAGGATAAACACATTGTTTTCAGGGCGAAAAGCTGGGATTATCTTACCGAGAATTGGAATCGATACGCCTATAGCACCAGCAATTAAAATCGAAGCAACTGCTACCAATTTATACTTCAACGCTTCGGTTTTATCCCGATCATCGGCATCTTCATCGCAAGTACATTCTGAAGAAACTAAAGCGGGAAGAAAGAACAAAAAGAGAAGAGAAAAAGCAACAAGTTTATTCTTCATGTTGTTGATAGAAAAGAGTTTTTAAGATTTGTGTATATATAGAAGAATGAATGAAGTGGGGACCAGAAAACCGCCTGAAAACAATATGGCGACATCTAAAGCCATGCAGAGGAGAAAGTGCAAGTAAAAGAGAAGGTTAGTGGGACAAGTGTTATTTAATTAGGGAGAATGACGACACAATGAGTTGAAAATAAGTAAAATATGAGGAGTGGGGTCAAACTACCATAAAAGTTCCTTGTTATTGTATCCTATTTACGGACTACCTAATTTGTAAACTTTTTCCAATTAAATTCTTCTATATTTTTGTATGAAAAAACAAGTTAATTAGACATACATATATACCCCATATATATTATTAAAAAATATTTTTCTTGAGTTACTGTACCCTCCGTTGTCAAATTTTGATTTGGTATAATTAGTAAAAATAAATAAATTGATATAATGAATTTATCACTTTACTCATTGTAATTGATATATAGAGTTTTAAACATATTTATTCACTATATTTTTCAATGACATTAACTTAATGTTAATAAATTGAGGATATAATAGAAAAAAATATATTGAAATTTGTTAAAAATTGACAAATAAAAAAGGGAAATTAAATTAGGAAATATTTGACAAGTAAATAGAAAGTAGTTAAAAATCACCTTAAATTTGACACACTTCATCAAATACACACCTAAGCTATGAGAAATCTTAATTACCACCTCAAACATGAATTTTGGACTATTTACCCCTAAATTATGAGAAGTCTTAATTACCCCTCAAACATAAATTTTTAAAACTATTTACTTCCCCAATATGCCACATGGCACAAAATAATTACTTCGTCTCAATTTATATGACTCACTTTTTCTTTAACTCAATCAAAAAAAATGCATAGAATTATTTTTTTCGTGTAGTAACACATTAACATATGTAATGTAGTCTTTAAAAAGTTTGAGAAATTATTTTTCAATAGATTTTCAAATTTCTTAAGCCAATTATTTATATATAGATTAGTTGATCAAATCATATTAAATACATTTTAAAGCAAAACAAATCATATCAAAATATTATGCGTCTTTAGCATACTTTTCTTTGTTATTTGATTGTTAGTTTTCAAGCTTTACCGTAATTAGCTTCTGAAAGATGCCTTGTTAATTCGATTCCAACACACAAAAAAAATCAAAATTTTACCTCTATAAATATTATTTTTTCTTATATTTCTTTTTCTCTCTTTTCTTGGCCCTAGAAAGTTGCTTTACTTTATGGGTGCGTTGCCTCACTCAGCAGAGCGGCACTATAACTTATGGGACAAAAAGAATTCAATAAAAGTTGTTCTTTAATTACAAAATGCTATTCTTTAGTACTATATTATTGTCCATTTGTGTTATTTAAAGTCGAATTGTAAGTAAATTTCCTGTTTTCCAACTCAAACACCATGTTAAAATTTTAAAATAATGATTTAATTATTTTTAAAAAGGCATATGCAAAAGTTGACTTAGCAGTTAAAAAGTGTAATTCTTGTTTAAATTAAGGACAGATTTGACATAGTAATTGTTTAATAATAATTGATATGCTTTTCCAAGAAAAGGAAGGATGAGAATGCTCAAACAAAGTTCTTAATTTGACTAAAATTGAAGGACTATACAAATTGTCCTTATTCTCTCACTTTTAGAGCAATCTTTGCATAATCAATGAGATAAAACGTCTCATCCTACATATTTTTCGTGTTTGGCGTAGGATACATATTCTACTTCCAATAATACATAAGTAAGATGAGTATTAAAATTTGAAAATTTCAAACAGAATACTGAACGTCCACCCCTATTAATATAAGGGGTTTCTAGTTCATCATATTTGTATGGGAGGATTTAAAAAGGGTTAAGAGGTGTCACGTGACACTGCTTCATCATAAAAAATTACTAAAGTATTAATTTGAGTCTTTGTTTAGTGATAATTGTTCTAAGTGTGATACCGAGTTTGTGAGCTTTGTAAAAATAAGTGGGGTTGGCTTCTTGGAGAGTGGAGTATTCAATCATAGATAATCGTTGGAACAATTTATTTGAGTAAACTATTGAGGTGAGGTATTTAGAGTTAGTCCCTTTAATTATAGAGTTGTAATTTGAAGTTGCTCTTTGAGGTTAGTGAAGTTTGGTGAAATGAGTTGTAGGTCGTGGTTTTTCTTCCTTTGAGCAAGGATATTTTCCACGATAAATCTCTATTTCATTTTTTACGTTTTTATTTATGCTAATTCAACAAAAAACTAGTTCTTATTTCGGTGGTCAAAATTTCTTCAATATTATTTAATAGTAAATAAAACAATCATATTTTTTTCTTGAAAATAATGAAAAGAGGCCAGCGGTCAATTTAAGAATGAAAACAAAATTAGAATGAAATTATTGGAAGGAATAACTGAGTAAGATGTACATTTATTTAAAAATTTATAGTAGAAGAATCTTTAAAGACAAGTTGATCACCATCTCTAGGTTCTCCATTCCATCTATAATTAATTGTATTAAGCACCCTACATAAAACTTTTTGAATATATCACTTTTGACATGGACCACATAAAGTGTTCAACTTGAGTGAATGACTAACAGATTTGTGCTTTATTTATACGTAAGACCAACAATTTTTAGATTTTAGAAGAGAACAAGATTAGATACCTTGATTGTCCATGTCACAACTAATTTGAGTACTCACCCTTGGTTAAAGGAGGATTCATGATTTAATATTTGTAGTTCTCATTCATATTAAATAAAAAATAAAATATGATGATCAAGGGAGTAACTCGAAACTCTATCGTTTTTTTTTGACAAAATAAATTTAAGTTATAATATATAAATATGCTTTTTAATTTGATTTCAACTTGTATTTATATTGTTCCATTTTGGATGTGCATAAGTAGACACTTAAACTTATATAAAATTAAACAAGTAGATACACGTTCTACGTGACATAATACGCACATGACGCTACGTAGAATGCAAATTGGCCAAGTAGGGTGTCACATAGGACACATATGTCTACTTGTTCAACTTTATACAATTTTAAGTGCCTACTTGTACATCCCCAAAGTTAGACGATATGAATGCAAGCAGAAGCGAAGTTAAATGACACATTTATCTATTATACCTAAATTATTTAAAGAAAACGAATGAGACCATTAGTTTGTGAACATTATTTTTCATTTAGTTTTAATCCTTACCGATTGAGTCCATCCGTTTTTAGAAAAATATATTTGATACCATTATTCCATTTGCTGCAGGATAT
>JAJONZ010014632.1:0-23037 GCA_029582445.1 Solanum paucissectum | reverse complement strand
AACTTTCTTAACACATAATAATTATTCTGCTATTGATGGTTTAGATTTATTTTTTGAGTTAAAAGTGTTAAGAGAAATAATACAAGTAGAAGATAATGGTCTAATAAAAATACTCAATCAAATTAAAAACTTGATTCTTTTCCAAATATACATATTGCTTATAGAATAATGTTAACAGTTCCTCTAGCCTTGCCTCGGCCGAAAGAAGTTTTTCAAAACTAAAGTTGATTAAATATTATTTAAGATAAACAATTTCTCAAGAGAAATTGAATGGATTAGCTATATTATCAATTGAAAAGGAATTATTAAAACAAATCGATTATAGAACAGTAACTAATGATTTTGCCTCTAAAAAGATAGAAAAGTACACTTTAAATAAAAACATATATGATGAAAAAAATAAAATATTAAGGCCCACCCTTAAGTTTCGCTTTAGACCCTCAATCTTATTGAGTCGGCCCTGCCCCTTCCTCCCATGACATTGACACCAAGTTGTAAGCCAGTACACATGAATGGAGACACTATCGTGAACTCGGGTCCGGTCAAACCAAGCTTCCGTGTATCGAATCCCAGTTACTCTATTTGTTAGACCTAGTTTTATCCTCATACAATCAAGTATGAAATTTAAGAAAAAGATTTAACATTTTTGAAATTTGTAGATTTAAAACATATCATAATATATTTGTGTATAAGATGGGTCTCGAGTCGGTACCGGGCAGTCTCGGTTCCCTTGCCAGACTTATAATAAGACTTTTGAAACTTACCATCTTAAACATATTGGGCTATAAAAGCTCACATTAAATATGAAATAAGAAATTTAACTTAAATTATTGCCAAATTTTAAAAAAGGGGTCATTATTTTTAACAAACTAGGCATAATTAAAATGTAACAAAGAGAGTACCTAGTTTTACATAAGTACCTAACTGTGGACAGATCATATGGATAATTATACTTAACAATTTGGATTATCGAATATCAAAATTTAGTTATACTAATTTACTAGCCAATCAATAAGCTATCAATTGATTTGGTATCAGATTAGAAATTAACGGACGGTTATCAGGCGGTATATTGGCTCCACCGTTTCAAGCTCCTTTCTTTCACTTTCACTCACCAATAAATTGAACTCCCATCAAACAAAATAATTTTTCTTGCCCTACTTAAGTTGGTAATTTAGTAACAGTAAATCACAGTGAGACACATATGAAAGTCTAAATTTTGAGGGTGCATGTACATAAGTATTTACTTAACAAATATATTTACGGTAAAAATGTAACTACGATAATTCTTAATGGGTTAACAGTTTACCCAATAAGAAAATTGAATAATCTTCCTCCGTACTGATAAACTGTTAACTATAAAATTTTAATTCGTTCACCAACCATTAATTTAATAACCGAATATCAATAAACCAATAAACTAATTTCGCAATTGGCTTATCGATTACAATTCGATTTTAAACCATCCTAGAAACCAAAAATATTTTTTAAACCCCCATACTTTTGCTAATTGTTATTACCTATTTTAATAAGCCCAACACTTTTCTTTTTAAGCAATTTAAGTGAGAACCAACTCAAAGTTTCTTGGATCAGTGTATAAATTAAACCTTCAACTTTTTCCCCTTTTTGATCGTTTCTTTCTCCAAAATTAGAAAAGCTTCACTTTTCAGCTAAAAGTCTATACTGTATTATATTTAGGCTATTAATTTTAAAAAACGATGATAAATCAATATACACATAATAAATATATTCATATTTTTTTGTGGGACACAATAATTTATGTTTCTATGAGTGCCCAATTATGAGTTAGGCCTGATAAATTTGAAATTATTTTATATCAATTTTAATTGCAGCTTCTTTTCCTCGTGTCTCCTTGTCATTGAGAATTTTTTTTTAGCTGTCTATGTCTTAAATATTAATGCAAAGTGTGAACATATAAGGTTGTCCATTATTAGGGTCAGTGTAACATAGTGGAATTAATTAGTTAATTAATTAGACTAATAAAAAGAAGGGTTATATTAAAATTCAAAGGAGATAAAAAAAACACTAGGTGATTCTTTTCGTCTGTCTTAGTCTTGTGGACAGAGTTACTTAATACATGTTGCTGGTGGAAGGTGACAAATATCCCATGAAATTAATTGAGGTGCGCGAAAACGAGCTCAAACACCACAATCATAAAAATAAAAAGGAGTGGTTATATTATTAATTAATACTATTATCATTATTATTAGTACAAGCTTGGGTTTTGGATAGCTTTTGAAACATTATCATTAGCAAAGAGTACCAAACTGTTGTACCAAGATTCTCACTCACTCTAATTGAGATTAATCTATTCATTATCCACTAATTATTGATCAATTGTTTAAGTCGTAAAGTGCCTTTCCTCCCCTTAGAAAAAAAACAAACTTCTTTTTGTTGTAAAGCAAGCGGTTGTTCTATTTTTCAAAATGTTTATTTTTATCCTAATTGAAGTCTCACTTATAATCAGTTGACGGAGCTAGAAGTTTAGATACGAATTTATCAAAAAAAATAATTTTTGCTCAAATAATGTATTTATATTAAGAATCTTATTAAGTATGTATAAATATTAAGTCTAGAATTCAATTATTAACACTTAAAATCATCATTTTAAAATTTAGAATTCATAAAATTAAAATTTTGACTCAGTGAGCGATCCTACATTACAAACTAAGTATAGGCCCAATAAAACAGACTTTGGTTGCTTGTGCATTTGTCATATAAAGATAAGTACATTTGTGGATTCCACATTGATCATGACAGTTACAAATAAATGCATAAGGGTGTTTATATATGTATACATAATTGAACTTATATTTAGAAATGCATGTTAGTGTCTTTTTTTTTTTTTTTTGAGTCGTGATCTTCCTCACCTCTTTATTAGTGAATTGACTTTTGAACCAATTAAACATTCATTTGAATGACATAAATATAAGAGCAATTGTAACTTTAATGAGAACTTATGCCTATTTATTATACCTTTTTTTCTAGAAAGAAATTTGGTGGATTAACATGATATATATAAATATATTATCCTTCCAATAAATTTTTGGTTCCTAAATAGAGTAAATTAATTGTCATGACTCAAAAATCTACTAACCGTGAGATATCTATACCTAAATCGGTAAGCAAATTAACCTTTTTCCAATTTTTGATACATTTTCTTAAATCAATAAAGAAGAAAAGTAGAAGTACAAGGATTATTGATGGACACCATTGAAATAGTTACGAGATTCAGTAGATGAAAATACCAACGTTAATAGTAATCAGATATTACCTCCATAGATAATTTATCCTAGCAATAAGAAAATAACGATGTAAAATAAGTCAAGTGTAAAATCAACAAATATCGCTTTACTCAATCGGGTTATAGCAAGTCGGATAAATCATAAAATAAGAAGAAGTATACGTAATTCATTCGATATAAACTTGTACTTTAACGGGGTTTTCGTAGAGCCTTAATCCGCGGGGGACTCGCAAAGTTTATATACCCGTTGCAGGGGTATAACCCGACCATGTGAACCCGATCCGAGAATCTAACAATCTCCAATAATAATTGCATGAGTATCATATGTTCTGGAGTTAGATTAATTATGATTATCGGTGGTGAATGGGCGGGTCAAGTTGGATATGAATCCATGAAAATGAGTTAGGCAAAAAAGGATAAAATATTTAAATCTATTTGTATTTAATATGGATAAAAATGGGTGAATTCAATTGATAGTATCGATATCCATATTACCTTTATTTTCCATTACTTTTTATTATGTAGAGAAATATTTTTTATTACATAGGATATGTTTAGTATAAAGAAAAATATTTTCATGTTTTCCTATAAAATATGTCAGTCACCTTTTCTTAAATTAGAGAAGAATAAGTCCATTTGAAAAATAATTTAAGTTAATCAAACATGATAAAAGTGAAAAATATTTAATACTAAATACACCTTTAATAAGTGTACTTTTTAGAAATTTCTACAACCTTACGTATATTAAAGAGAGTGCAATTAGAGATACTCAAGTTACTTATATGAGTTTATCCATATTTGACTCGCTTTTAAATGATTAAATAATCAACCATTCAAAATAGATTAATCAAACAAATAACCATAAATTTGACTCATTTTACCACTCTCATTATAATGATCGTATATGCGAATAAATAATTGAATGGTTAGGTTTCGTAAACGAAAGGGTGCATCGATAGTTTATTGAGTTACTCTTCTTTTTTTTTGGTGTCCCACCCGGTGTTCGGAGTCTACATTGGAGCTCCAACTAAATTCGAATCGCGCACTGCAGGGCCTATTTGGGAGTGACGCTCCCAACATGATTTTTTTCATACCCAAGGCTCGAACCCGAGACCTCTGGTTAAGGGTGAAACACTCCCACCAATGCACCACAACCCATGTTGGTGTTTATTGAGTTACTGAGGAACCCATTACTAGTCTTTTTTTAATGAGTATAAAAATACAATTGGTTTATGAAAAGTTCAACAAAAAAAGGGAACGGGAAAGTTGAAAGCTTTACTGGCCATTTATGGGCCGGGCCGCAACAACAAAACTATTGTCTTATTGTTGCACGCCCGTGGGAGGAAATGGGACCTATTTAAGGCCGGTGCCATTTCATCCTTCTTAATCATGAGTGACATTGTGGCTTATACAAAAAAAAAAAGAAAAAAAAGTGGCATTGGGGAGAAAGTTAGCATGTAGTAGTAGAATATAATATTCAAGAAATGAGATGATAATTTACTAGGTTTTTGAAAATTTGTCATCTGATATTCGATATAAGCATTGATCGACATAAGCATTGGTGTTTGATCATGATATTCGATATCAATATTAATGTCTGATTTTCGATATTAGTATAATTGTGATAAGTAAAATGGTTTGGAGTAAATTTGTATAAAAAAAATTAGATTCTTTTAAGGCATAATATATAAATGTGTCATTTAACTTGGTGTTAGTTGATATCTGTGTCCTCCATCTTTGGATATGTACAAGTAGACACTTAAATTTGTATAAAGTTTAACAAGTAGATACACATATTCTACGTGAAGTAATATACATAAAACAATATGTATACAAAACCACAAATTATTATGTAGGACGTCATTTAAGATGTGTGTATCTAATCATTCTATTATATATTAATGGAAAAGTTATTCTTATCAAACATGTATTACAGTCTCAACCAATTTACCTATTGGCTCTCCCAATAGATTTTTCTGCAAATCAGAAGATACACAGCAAGATTCTTTTGGTGATCAAGTGATGAAAAGAAGAGACCATTGGAGTTCGTGGGATTAAATGTGCTTTCCTATTTAAGAAGGTGGAGTTAATTTAGCAGATTGAAGGACATTAGTGAGGCTTTGGCCATGAAAAGGTGGTAGAGGTTCAGGACATTGGAGTATGATATTCTACACGATTTAGAATTATATAACTTAGTTTTACTTTTACTTAAGTGAATCAAGTTGCTCAACTTGTTTCAATAAAGAGCTGAAGTAACGTAAGAATAGGATTTTTAACGTGGAAACACCCGGCTCAAAAAGTGTGAAAATCACGACCTGTTCCACAACAAAATTTACTCCTAACTTCACTTAATTCCAACGAGCCATACACCAAAATAGATTACAAAAATATGAACCTAAGGAATAATCAGTTATTCCCTATGCTATCACAAACTTTCAAGATATGTGTTCCCAAGTCTCGAGCTGCTCACAACTTGAAGACTATGACTAATTCAGTTTATAACGCATTGAACTAACAATACATCAAGACTCAAATACAAAAAAAAACTTCCTAGAACATAAAGTCTGTAGTAGGACGCAGTACCTCACAAAAGTCAATATGCCAATTGTCTTTTTCTTTGCAAGTGCATAAGTAATTAGGATGACTTCAACTCTATTTAAGCATAACCCTTTTTAGAGTTATTCTTCACATCAAACTCCACCTAACTAAAATTATCTTAGCTTAGAGTTCTACTTAAAATAAAACTCCTTCTTCAATTCAAACTCCTTGATTCTTTTGTGTTCTAGTTGAACTTCAACTCTTCCATTTAGCTCTTTATTGGTTTCCTTGATTTTATCAGAATCCCTCTTTATTCATTCCTTGATTCTGACATTCATGCCTTTATTCATTTTGTACACTTACCTCGGACTTCACTGCACGTAGGGGTGGCAATATTTCAGTCCATATTAATGAAATGAGTCTATTTTGCTCATATTTAATGACTTGGATCACTCATATTTTAATTGGTTACATATGAGCTTCAAGCTATTTTAAGAGTCTCTACAAATATGGTCAAAATGGATTAAATATGGGTATCCATATTGATCCATAATAGATCACTTAGTTTTCACTTCCATTCAAAATTCTCAATTGTGCTCAAAAATAAAAAAATTAATATTAGTTTTCAAAAATTCAATTAATTTTCAAACTTAATTGAAAAAACAGTTTTTTTTTTTGTTTTGGAAAACAAAAAAAAAATTTAGGGATAGGTTGGTGGAAGGGGGGTAATTTATTTTTTTTTGTTTTTGTAAAACAAAAAAAAAATTAGGGGTCGATAGGTGGAAGGTGGGGGTGGGGGTAATTTTTTTTTTTTTTTGGAAAACAAAAAAAAATTAGGGATAGATTGGTGGAAGGTGTGTGTGTGGGGGGGGGGGGTTGGTGCCCAGGGGAAGGGGTAATTTTTGGAAAACAAAAAATTTAGGGGTCGGTTGGTGGAAGGTGGGGAGGGGGGGGGGGTGTACCCATATTCTATTTGGGTGGATTGTAATCCAAACCATTTTTGCTCAATCCATCCAAATTCGATCAAATCCAACCATTTGTCACCCCTAACTGCACGTGACATTATACCTTTGGATCATTCGGACTAACATATTTCAATTTTTCTTGTTGATCATCAAAAGTTCATAAATCCAACAAATTCATCCCATTTTTTATGACAGACTATTTGTTGTGCGTTCGTGACATCTATATTTGTAAACATTTAAGCATCACAATACTGAGATGAAACACGTTAGTCAGTGGGTTATGAATATTGCACAACCCTTTTCTTCTCTCTTATGGCATCATCGAAAAGATGAACTTGTAAGTAATCATGTTAGAGGGAATGTTTAAATGGATACAAAGATGATTAATATTTTTATGAATACAAGTTACTTAAAGAATTGAAATATTAAATAGGGAAAATGGTGTTTTTAGTCCCTGTGTTATTGCCTAATTTCACTTTTAGTCCCTGTGATATTTGACTGTCCATATTTAACCTTGAGCGATTTTGATCTAATTACTAAGAAATGTTAACTTTGTTAACATATTACGTATTAACGGAAAGGGCAATTCTGGTACTATAAAGTATTAGCTATTTTACTTTATTTATTGTGTAATAAAATAATTCTTCTATCATTTAAATTTACTCTAGATTCATGTGCTAGCATACTGTCAGAATTACCATGACATACATTGCATTTACTTTTACTTTCTCCTTCATTTTAATTCTTTATCTCTTTCTCTCTCTTAGAATCACTTGAAAATACATCTGTGTTCTTCTCTCCTATCTTATCTCTTTCTCTCTCTTAAAAATCCAATGTAGAGCCCCCCAAATATTGATTTAATACTAAAGGAAAATATACGATGGAGCTCATATTGGAGTGATTTTTGTTTCAATTGAATCAATTTTTGAGATTTCTTCTCAGTTCTTCTTCAACTCAAGATATGAGCTAAGTCTTTTTGATTTAGCCTTACCGATTCGGTCAAGCGATTTTTGGTTCTTCAACTCTACATTTTCACTGATATTTGCTTAAGCTTTCAAATTCAGGTAATATACTTACATACTTGAAGGTTTTATTCTCTTCGAAAGTATAAATCTCTAGTTTAGTTGGTGTGATGAGTATGGGTGTGATGAATTACTTTTTGGAAAATCACTTTTTCTTTTGCCTAAATCTATTTGTATCCCTTTTAAAATTGCAGTAACCCCTTTTGAAGGTGCTGGAAATGAAAGGTCTGAGCCTGCAGGTCCAATAATTGCTTTACCTCTCGGATTTCGACGGGATCCTTGTCGTTTGCGAAGGTATCTTTCACTTTGTAGTATTGCATTAATAGTTATCAACATTCAAATGTCATATCTCACTAAAAATCAGTAAAATGTGATTAATTGTGAAGTTTGCACTGTTTTTGTAGTGCTCGAGTGAAATTATTTATCTTGATTATGAAGAGACAATATGCATTTCGAAGTGTTGGTATTATGTTTTTGACTTGTAAAAACTGATTCTAGATATTAACTTATTGGATTGTTTGATGTAAGATTGTTATATCGGTTTTGTATTATCTTGAATGGTGTGTAGATGCGGGAAAATAAATTAGGAGATAGAAGGGCCGAGTTTTAGGCTGTGAATCTTCCTTCGGTGCTCTTTCAATACATTTTTTGGATATGTAGAAACATAACAATCTTTTTATTGTAAAATCAGTGGATTGATGCATGTGATCTTACTATAGTCATCTGCAAAAAGTTCAAATCAAGAACAAAATCAAATTGTTTAAGTTGCATCTAGTTTTAAGAGGAAACAAAAACGTGTCACCAAAGCATAAACAACTTCAAAGTCAATTGGAAAGAGAACAATCTAAACTCATGCACCCATTGTCATGAGAAACATTTTTCTTCTTAGCATATGCTCTATTTCCGACTCTCTTGCTCGTTTGAGAAAGCGCCTCCTGTAAGCTTGACAATGGGACATATTGTTTTCCCATTCTCTGGATGAAATGTGGCCTTGTACCATCTCTAGAATGCTCATTAATTTCTTCTAAAATGAATGCAGAACTCCTCAGTGGGATTTGAGGTTGTGCCCTTGGCTGGTTAAGTTGACTGGCCTACAGTACATAATAAAATAATCTAAGTTAGTAAAGTTCAATATAGACAACATAAATAGACAATACGAAAGGTAATTACGATCTGTTTAGTCACAAATGAGGAGTTGGACTGTATTGATGCCACACTCTCAGTAAGAGTGCTTGAAACCTACATTAAAATAACATTTTTAGTATTTCTACTCTTATTAAATATTAAAGGGAATCAACTTATTTTGAAAACTTACTTCCGTTTCATTATTAAGTGTAGATGAACCTTCTTTGCTGACTTCCTGGTGAACTTGTTGCTGTTGAACCTCAGATTGATTGGTTCTTATAAGAATAGGACATTTTCTACTATTATGTCCTGTTTTTCCACACAATCCGCGTTTCTGTTTTTTGCCCTTTCTTGACGCTTTTAAAAGGGTACATTTCCAGAATCTGATTCTTTTTGAGTTGTCTCATCATTTCCTCTCTTTCTTAGTTTTCTTGGTCTACCTGGCTGAGCTTTATATATGGGTGGCAGTGGTGGCTCTACCCCAGTCTTAGACCATTGCTCAGAGCTATTAATTGGCAAAATAGATGGATAATAACTCTTCATATACTGCTCAACCGTGTAACATTCATGAACATACTTTTCAGGTTCATCCTTCTTAACCCATATAGCTGCAATAGCATGATTACAAGGTATCCCTGTTAAGTCCCATCTCTTGCAAGAACATGTCCTCTCCTTAAGATCAACAGTGAATAATCTTAGATGAATGTCCTCAATTTGGTAATGAAATTCATCAGATTTAATGGCAATACACTCGGCAACCTTATCCTTATTTTTCTCTAGCCTCAATAAGATCTGTGGGCAGATTATGTGGCTATGGTTAATCATTTTATCTCTATTCTTCTGAAGTCTTGACATCATATTGATCCTTATTGATTCGCATCGTCAAAATATGTTGGTCTCTTGCTGGTAGAAATACGTTATTAAATGACTCACACATATTATTCAATAACATGTCACACTTTGTGAATGAAGAGAAGAAAGCTCTTGACCAGTGAATGGGAGGGCTTATTCATGAACCACTTAGGGGCATCTATATCTATCTTTGACATTTCTTCCATATGCTTGGAAAATTCAGGTTCTGTTGTTGCCCTGGCAGCTTTCCATAGGACTTATTTCAATGCTTGTCGTCCAAAACCTTCAGTTTTAAAATTATTGTGCAGATGCCTCACGCAAAATCTGTGTGCGACATCTGGAATTATCTCATCAAATGCTGGAATTAAACCTTTTTGTTTATCAGAAATGAAAGTCCAAGCAAAAGAATTTTGAGAGATTCCTAGATCCTCGTCAAGAAGTGTAAGAAACCAGCTCCATGTTTCCTTCAATTCACCTTCCATTATTGCGAATGCAACAGGATACATGTTGTTGTTGGCATCAATGCCTGCTGCAGTCAATAGTTGCCCTCCCTTTTGGTAGCATTTCAAATGACATCCATCAACCCCTATTATAGGTTGACATCCAGCTAAGAATCCTTGTTTGCAAGCTGCAAAACACACATAGAGTCTTAAAAATATTTTTCTATCTTTAACCATTGTTTCTGGATTATCATCCAACTTCAAAATACATGTAGTCCATGGGTTACTCCTCCTTAACTCTGCACAATAGTCCCACAACATATCAAATTGTTCTTCTTTAGTCCCTGTAATCAGATCTAAAGCCTTCTTTTTTGCCCTATAAGTTTGATGCCTACTGAGTGTGCAACTATGCTTCCTCATCACATGTGCTTGAAATTCTTTCACACCCCAACTTGGATTAATTTTGAACTCATCTGCATATTTCTTAGCCAAAAATCCAGAGTCAATAGTTTTATTTTCTCTTTGATTTCCATATGAATGATGATGGCCTATTGTTTTGATCATGAAAGGTTCATCTTTGTTAGCCTTTGATGCATAGATGAACCATTTGATACCTTACAAATTGCCCTTGCCCTCCTACTTTCATTTTTCTTAAACTTGATGTCTTTTTTCATCATCACAGCACGGACTTCCACTTCCCATTTGAACTCTTTACTACTACGGAAAATCATATTAAGTGTAAACTCAAATTTTGTATCTTCCAGATCCCTTTTTGCATTAAAAACAATGAATCTTTTTGAATTATCATCATCTGAATCTCCTTGCAAACTCATTAGTTCATCATCTGATACATCACAAACTTCTTCTTGAGTGTTACTGGGAATCTTAGCCATATCGGAGGCAGCGCCAAACTCAATAGTTTTTTCTTTAAATTGGTTATCTCTGATTTTTTCATTAACACCAATCCACTCAGCAGTAGAGTCAACAATTTTATCAAAAATCATCTCATCTCCTTTCAAGGAATAATCAGAGTCATTAAATGACTCACATTCTTCACTTGTGGCGTCACTTTCCTCTATTACTCTATTACAGCAACGTCTACCAAGCTCCCTTCACCTTGAAGTCGAGCCCCTTCAATATTAACCACATCATAGGTCCATTGATCTTCATTTGTGTGCTCCACAAATATCTCTACCTCTCTACTGTCAGGAATTTCGTGGATAAGATTATATATATATATATCAATTGACAAAAGTCTTAAGCTTATTTCAAAATAAGGCCCAAACTTAAACCAAAATTTCACTTTTCTATCATCAACTTTCAACTTTTTCATACATTGTCTCATATGAATGATAGAATTTTCACCTCCGGTACAGTAGTCGTAGTAGGCTATCTGTCCACCAGCGTAGTTCATCTCCTGTTCGAACACCCACTGACCATTATAGTGCAATTTAAGAGTGTACATTTCTGGATCTTCATCTATTATCAGAAAAAAATTTGATATTTAGTATCGATATGACAAATATCACCAATATAAAAAATACAAAAAGAAACATATAAATCCAACAACAAAATGTAACCAGTCCTTGCAAGTTCAAATATTTGTTGAATTTGAATAATTAAGTAATTGTGCAACTGATGTCCTTAAAGAAGGAATTCTCAACTTATCATTTTTTTTATTACTATACAATTTTTGAAAGTTCTTTTTATATACTTTTTCAGAAAACATGAAGGTGGTACAGTCTTAGGAGCGAGATTAGGCCTTAACCCTTACTTGTGTATTTCATAAAAAATAACATCACTTGAATATTGACATATATTTTAGCCTCCAATACGAGGGGTGAAATAAATGTTGAAACTATGTAGCAAAAGTTGAGATCAAAATGAGAGAGTTTATAGGACTCATCTTCCTTTACGAGTTGATCACTGGACATTGTCCAAAGTAACCAGAAGACCAAAAAGAATACGTTCCTACCATAATCTAAATTAAACTTTTCTCTTTGTGCTTTGAAACAAAATAATAGTACGTACATCTTTAATGTCTCTTTTCATATAGTTTTTAACTTTTCAAGACAGATTTAAGTCTTGTGTGAAGAAAAACTATTGTGTGTTCTCCTATATTAGCCATATAAGCAGTAATAGTATTCACTTTTATCTATAGTGAGATAAAAATATTTTGCTATTCGTTTTAGTTTCATGATATTGTTTGTTATCAATCTAGTACTGAAGACCAATATAGCTTTAATTTTATGTAGATTAAGTAATAGCAGTACAATATATATTAATATAAACAGAGAAACATTTTCTAAAAAGTTATAATGCATATTATCTAGTATGTATTTATGCTTTGATTTGCCACATCAATATTTAATCTTTTTCTTGATCAATCAATATCAAAGTTATAGTCTAATTAACTAGATAGAGTACTTACATGTTGGTGTGAATTGTAGTCCATTCTTATAACGCAATTTCATTGTCATTCTTTTTTCTTTTTTTTCAGGAGGTATAGTGAGCAAACTTTGGATGCCCTAGAATTGCTCTCACACGAGAAAAACAACTAAAGAGAAGTTATCATCAAGATATACGAAGTCTCTCAGTTATTCATGATAAAACCATTAATTTGCATCAGAGTGGAAGAAGAGATGAAGACAACATATGGTTATGAGGCAAAGATGCGACATAAATACTTCTAAATTTTTGTACAATTATGTTTTTTCAAGTATTTTAGCTAATAGTACCAGAATTGCCCTTGCCCTTTCCGTTAATAAGTGATCTGTTAACAAAGTTAACGTTTCTTAGTGATTAGATCAAAATCGCTCAGTCAAGTTAATTCAAGGTTAAATGTGCACAGTCAAATATCACAGGGACTAAAAACGCCATTTCCCCTATTAAATATATAAAATTATGCCGGTTGAAAAAACAAATGAAATTTTTAACATAAAAAATATCTCTCTTTTAATCTTTAACTAGTTTTTGCCAATACTTTTAAGACTAAAATTTGCTATTATTTTTTAAATTAGAAATTATTAATTCGATTTAAAACTTGTGCTTAGTGCTTACATATCAATCCCTCAAGATTACTACTACACTTTGGGCCTAAACCCAAATTCCAGTATGGACCAAGTGGAGTCTTATCTTTGCAATTGCATTGGGCTTTGAAGTTTGAACATCATTTCAAGAAAAATACTTCACTCACACTCGATTAACATCATAGATGACATATATTTTTATATAATATTCTTTTATTATTTGATATTAGCTAATTATAATATATTTTCAACTCAATTCATTAGATAATCTTTAAATTTAGACTAATGCAATTATATTCTCAACTCATGAATTTGTTAATCTCTGGACATAAAAAGAGAATAAGCTATCGCAAGAGATAAATTGAAGGAGAAAATTTAGGTAAAGGTCAACCTACGCAGAGTCGACTTAATACACAAGTCATTGAGTCAAGTGCTTTAGACCTCTAAATTTCGAGGGCTCACTTTTTTAATAGTAGCTAAAAATAAAGTCAGGTGTATATGTCTTTTTTCTCTAAAAATATTGAATTAAGCTAGAAAATAGTTTATGATAGTAATTAATCACCTATGCTCAACAAACTATTCCAAGAAACAACTGTTCCAATTTCCAATAATTTTGAGTTTAATTATTAAATCATCTTTTGTGTGTGATCTTAAAATATTTTTACTGATTGACATGAGTACCGGTGCACGAGATACACGTAGACATTATTTTTCTTAGATATATTTAAAATCTCTTATTAAAATTTGTCTTTAGATTATCAATTCCATTGAACCGCTCCTCAACCTACGTTATGATTTACGGATGTTCAAGCATCCATTATTTTATTGTTAAAAAATGGTTATTTATGCAAGTATATGATATTGTTGAGCATTGAAGCAATTTAAAAAGTAAACATTCATAATTTAAGAAATCTATAGCAAATTAAAAGGAACCATTTACAACTTCTCAATAATACATACACCACATGACATAGATAATTATTTTACGTGTTTCCAATTTTATTTATTTAAAATGATTTAATGTCAACAATGACAAATGAATGCCCTAATTCCAAACAGACATACATCAATATATTGTTGAAACAACCGTGTCAACTTTTTCAATAGTTTGAAATATAAAAAAAGGAAGAAAATGGTTCTAAAAAGAACATAGAATATATGTATTGAAGTTGAATTATAAACCTATAATATGTATAATATTAAGCAAATCAGTTTTGACACGAAATACAGCTACCTTTAACCTTTTTATTTAACCTTATAACATTTACTTAACAATTAAAGGAACATGAACCCATAATAAGATTAAGAACAAGAGGAGTTTGAGAAAATAAGAGCAGATTAATTGTTATGCCGTTTTTGCTTTCTATTCTATTTATAGATTTTGTACATGTTTATGATTAGTATAAGAATCCTTATCTACTACCTATTCTAAAGGAAGAGTAATCCCTTTGTTACAAGGAATAAGCTACAATAATCGAATTCTAGTTGATGATGGACTCTAATAGCCCCCTGCAAGATTATGTTCAGGAGCAAACCATGAGCTTGGATCGAAGATTGAGGAACCGACTTGTGCCAACAACTTTGGTAAAGATATTTGCAATCTGATTTTGAGATGAAACATAGCGAACCACTAAAGATTGATCTTCACCCATCTCTCGGATAAATTGATAATCAAGACGAATATGCTTTGATCGTTGATGGATGACAGGATTTCGAGATAAAAATTGTGCACTAAGATTATCACAAAGGACTATGGGAGGTGCAGTGAGAGGTGCACGTAGTTCACTGATAAGTTGTTGTACCCAGATTAATTCAGTAGTTGCAAAGGCTAATGCACGATACTCAACTTCAGTACTTGAGCGGGCTACAACCTTTTGTTTTCGCGAAGACCAACTGATTAAGTTACCTCCATAGAATAGTGCAAAGCCATGTTGGGAGCGACTATCATCAAGATCAGAGATCCAACTAGCATCCGAAAAAGCCATAAGTGTAACATCTCGCAAATTGAAAGAACTAGAAAGAGCTAGAATTAGAAAGAATGATTTTTTTGGAAATAATAAAAATATGGAAAATTGGTTAAGTTAAGTTTGAGTTTTGGTCAACTTCAAACGGACATAACTCCTAGCTCAGGATGAGTTAGGTGTACTTATATGTATGATTGGAAAGCTCTTGGAATAATCTTTCCAACGCCGCAAAGTTAGCGCGATTCCGAGTTCGTATGAGTCAGATATGCCCTTTGAAAGTTGGGTTGTTCAAATAAGGAAATGTCCAATCCGGATTTTTAAAGGGTGTTTTGGTCTTTTTCATACCCTATTATTTGTTTTTGGTGAATTAATTAAGGGTCTAAACTGAATTGGTTCAGTTTAGGCAATTGGAGATTTACGCTAGGATTTTTGGAGAAAGAACGCAAGAGGAGAAAAGAGGAGAAAGAGCAAAGTTCGCCGTTCTTGAAGGTTTAGCTTGTGGATTTCGACAAGAGCTGATCCCTTAAGAGGTATGTAAGATCACATAGTGTTGTTTTAGTTCACCCACACACCCAACTTGATTCAATATCAGCAAAGTATATTGATTTGAAAGTAAATCTCTTGAATTCTTGATGAAGTTTGTTTGAATCCTTGTGGGTTGTGTTGTTGGAGTTTTCTTGAGATTAATTCACGTTGTTAGTTGTGTTTCGAGTAGAATCTGATGTTATTTGAGGGTATACTTGATTCTAAGTGTTTGGGGAAAGAACCAATGGAGTTTAGAGGGTTTAGAGCTGGAAAACGAAGAAGAAATTTCGTCGGGCAAATCTGGGCAGTGCCTCCGCGTCGCGGACCTGCTCCCCAGATTTGGAAAAAATCATTTCGCGTCGCGGACTAACCCTCAGACAGTGATTTCTTGATCGTTTCTCATGTTTAGCTATCTAAAATCATTCCTAAACATCATGAGATATTTCCTATCACGAATCACAATCCTTGAATCCACAATTCAATTCAAGGAAAGTTAAGAGTCAAGTCAAGAAATTTAAGAGTCAAGTCAAGAAAGTTTAGAGTCAAGTCAATAGAAGTTAAGAGTCAAGTCAAAGAAAGTCAAGAGTCTAGTTAAGAGAAGTTCATAAAGTTTTCCAAAAGTCTTTTACAAATGTCTTAACTTTGTTTTAAGACTTGAGTTTTGAATTGAGTAAAAAGTAAAGTTTGAAGTGCATTTCTTCAAAAGAATATATCGGGACTATGTATTCCCAAAGAGTAAATGTTTTCACATTTAAACAAGAAAGGAAACTGAGATTTACAAAAGAGCCTTTGAGCTAGTTTTCAGTAAAGAGTAAGAGTAAAGTTCATTCTTCAAAGATTATACGGGAACTAAGTATTCCCAAAGAGTTAAAATGTTTTCACATTTGAGCAAGAGAGGAAACTGAGATTTCCAAGAGAGCTTTTAAGCTAAGTTTTTGAGTAATTATCTCAAACCAAAGAAAAAGTTATATTTTTAAAAACATATGAGCTAAAGTATATTTTGGGAGTAGTATTGAGCACCGATATAGGGACGAGCTTCGGTTCAGATAACTTATGTCTCCATAAACCATGTAGCCATCATGGGTAGTAAATGATCATACTTTTAAGATGACTCCTTAAGATGCTTTTAGCATAAGCTAGTGGATCCACTAAGTTAAGTAGTTCTATATGACGGCAAAGTATAGGACAGTTCTGGCAGCACAGGAAGACGATGTATCACCACTTAGGCTCATAGTGGTGGTTTTCGGTTAGAGAATCTCCCACAGAAACTATATTACTTTATTATATGAGTAAAGTGGAGTTTGTTATTGCATTTTATTTAACGAACTAAGTTGCTTTCTAATGATTTACAAGCTTTCTATATATTGCATGTGTTTTATTGCTTTATATTGAGTTAAGTTATTCAGGAGTTGAGTAAAGCCAAGGGAAGTGTTTCTTTCAGATTCTTTTCAAGCTTAAGTTGTGTTTAGCATTCCAACTCACATACTCGTACATTCAATGTACTGATGCCAGTTGACCTGCATCTTATTATGATGCAGACACAGGTAACCATGATCAGCATCCAGCGCATCGTTGATCCAGTTGAGCTTTAGAGTTGTTGGTGAGCCTCCTTGATACTGGAGAATCCCCCTTTTCATTACTTTATCATTTAAGTTCATTAGGATGTTGGGGGTCTTGTCCTGACATCCATCTCAGTTTTAGTTGCTTCATAGATAGACTGTCAGTTAGTTCATTTGTCTTTACTTTGTTATTGGCTTATGTTCAGATTTTGAGTTGCCATTTGGCTAAGTTAAATATTTATTTCTAAAACATTATGAGTTTAGTTTGATAAAGTTGATACATTTGAGTTATTTTCTTAATGCTTAAAGTCTTCCGCTGAGTAAGTAAGCCAGACCAAGGGTTTGCTTGGGGCCAAAAATGGTTCTCGAGTACCAGCCACGTCCGGGGTGTAGGCTCAGGGTGTGACAAACTTGGTATCAGAGCACAGAGTTCAAGAGTCCTACGAAGTCTATGAAGTCGTGTCTGTAGAGTCCTGGTTATCGGTGTGAAGTGCGCCATATCTATAATTAGGAGGCTGCAATATTTTAGGAAATTCCTCACTTCTTTCATACTCATTTTGTGCGATAGAGTTTATCTCTATACAGTTTCTTTCAAACTCATGCTTACACGTAACTGATATTGAGCTGGCCTATGGTTGAGAGTTCCTTTATAAGGCGTTTCTTTCCTCGTGAGCTAAGAGAAAAAAATAGATGGTTGCTGACATGAGGAGCAGGATGAGTTTTTTCATTGTTGGGTTGACTCGTCTGTCAAATAAGGAAAGTAAGGCAGTCATGCTAATAGGTTACATGGGCATAGCAGGGTTGATAATCCATGTGCAAAGAGTTGAGGTGGACCAGTTGAAGGATAGATAAAAGTTTAAGAATAAGAGGGCTAAGACATCGGGGAATGAATCCGGGTAGCAAAAGAATAATGCGAACCGGTCTTCTTTCCAACATAAGCAGAAATGACCTGCTTCATCATCTGATAGTGCACCTGCACTAAAGAAGAAATGTGAGTACAATAGTCAGAATTCTCAGAACTTTAGAGCTAGATATACGCATTCGCAAGGTAGTAAGGCGCAAGGGGGGGTACTAAGACTCTTGCATGTGCTAAGTGTGGTAGGAGCCACTCAGGGGTGTGTCATGATGGCTTCAGTGGTTGCTTCAAGTGTGTCCAGAACGGTCATTTTATGAGAGAGTGTCCTAAGAGCAGACAGAGTAATGGTAATTGGGGGCAATAAAGCCCAGTCTTCTTCAGTTGCTCCACCAGATAGAGTTGCATCTAGATAAGCTACTTCAAGGGCAAGCGGAGAAGGAAACTGTCTTTATGCTAACGCTAGTCGCCGAGAGCAAGAGGATTTGGCCCGATGTTGTCACTGGTATGATCCAAGTCTTCAATTTTGATGTTCTTCCTGAGCAACTTTTTGAGCCCTTCAGTGTTTCTACACCTCTTGGTGAGTCTATTCTAGTAGAAAGAGTCTATTGTGATTGTTCCGTTTCCGTCAATTACAAGAGTACCATGGCTGATTTAGTTGAGTTAGACATGGTAGATTTTGATGTCATTCTATGTATGGACTGGCTTCATGCTTGTTATGCATCAATAGATTGTAGAACTCGAGTAGTCAAGTTCCAGTTTCCAGTGAACTAGTTATAAAGTTGAAAAACAGTTCAGCAGTGCCTAAGGGTCGTTTTATTTCGTACCTTAAGGCGAGAAAGTTAGTTTTCAAGGGGTGTGTCTATCACTTAGTCCGAGTTAATGACTCTAGTATTGAGATACCTCATATTCAGTCAGTTTCAGTAGTAAAAGAGTTTCCATAAGTCTTTCCAGATGATCTACCCGGAGTCCCTCCTGAGAGAGAAATAGATTTTGGCATAAACATTCTTCCAGATACTTGTCCTATCTCTATTCCACCATATAGAATGACACTAGCAGAGTTGAAAGAGCTAAAAGAGCGAGTTGAAAGAGTTAAAAGATCAGTTGAAAGATCTTTTAGAGAAAGGTTTCATTCGACCAAGTATTTCACCTTGGGGCACTCCGGTCCTATTTGTGAGAAAGAAAGATGGTTCCCTTAGGATGTGTATAGATTTCCGTCAATTGAACAAGGTTACCATCAAGAATAAGTATCTTCTCCTGAGAATTGATGATCTTTTCGATCAGCTTCAGGGTGCCACCTATTTTTCAAAAATAGAACTCAGATCTGGCTACCATCAGTTGAAAGTAAGGGAATGCGATATTCCAAAGACAACATTCAGGACCCGTTATGGTCATTATAAGTTTCTGGTCATGTCGTTCGGTTTGAATAATGCACCTTCAGCGTTCATGGACCTTATGAATAGAGTTTTCAAACCTTATTTAAATATGTTTGTTATCGTCTTCATTGATGACATACTAATCTATTCAACGAATGAAGAAGATCATGCTAGCCATCTCAGATTAGTTCTTCAGATTTTAAAATATAAGGAGTTATATGCTAAGTTCTCTAAATGTGAGTTTTGGCTTGAGTCTGTGGCATTCTTGGGCCACATAGTTTCCGGTGATGGAATTAGAGTTGATACCCAAAAGATAGAGGCAGTGCAAAATTGGCCTAGACCCACATCTCCAACTGATATTAGGAGTTTCTTGGGTTTGGCTGGTATTATAGTAGGTTCGTCGAAGGGTTCTCGTCTATTTCATCTTCTTTGACTAAGTTGACTCAGAAAACAGTGAAGTTTAAATGGTTTGAAGCTTGTGAGAAAAGCTTTCAGGAATTAAAAAAGAGGTTGACTTCTGTCCCAGTGTTGACCTTACCAGAAGGTACACAAGGCTTTGTTGTGTATTTGATGCGTCTAAGAGTTGGTTTGGGTTGTGTGTTAATGCAGAATAACAAGGTTATAACTTATGCCTCCAGACAGTTGAAAGATCATGAGAAGAATTACTCAACCCATGACTTAGAGTTGGCAGTCGTAGTATTTGCTTTGAAAATGTGGCGTCATTATCTTTATGATGTTCATGTGGATGTGTTCACCGGTCACAAGAGTCTTCAGTATGTGTTTAGTCAGAAAGAGCTTAATCTCAGACAGAGAATGTGGTTAAAGTTACTCAAAGATTATGACATGAGTATTCTTTGTCACCCAGGTAAGGCTAATGTTGTTGCTGACGCCTTGAGTAGATTATCTATGGGTAGTACCACCCATTTTGAGGAAGATAAGAAAGAGTTAGCACAAGAGGTGCATAGACTTTCACGACTAGGAGTTCAACTAATAGATTCCACAGAAGGAGGAATAGTGGTGATGAATGGGGCTGAATCATCATTTGTGTCAGAAGTGAAAGAAAAGCAAGACCAAGATCATTTATTGCTTGAATTAAAGGAAAATGTTCATAAGCAAAAAGTGATGACTTTTGAACAAGGGGGAGATAGTATTTTGAGGTATCAAGGTGGATTGTATGATTGATTTCAAGGGTAATTGAGATGATCACCTACCTCTCATTGAGTTACTTACAACAATAGTTACTATTCTAGCATCTAGATGGCTCCTTACGAAGCTCTTTATGGGAAAAGATGCAGATCTCCTATTGGATGGTTTGAAGTTGGTGAAGCTGGGTTGATAGGACTAGACTTAGTTCGTCAAGCTATGGAGAAAGTAAAAGTTATTCAAGAGAGATTGAGAACAGCCCAGAGTCGTCAAAAATCCTACACTGATGTTAGGAGAAGGGAGTTAGAGTTCGAAGTCGATGATTGGGTTACTTGAAAGTTTCACCCATGAAGGGCGTTGTGAGATTTAGTAAAAAGGAGAAACTTAGTCCCCGGTATATTGGCCTTTACAAAATATCCAAGAGGGTTGGCAAAGTAGCTTATGAGTTAGAGCTACCACAAGAGTTAGCAGCAGTTCATCCGGGATTTCATGTTTCCATGTTGAAGAAGTGCATGGGAGATCCTCCATTGATCATACCAACTGAAGATGTTGGGATCAAGGATATGAAGAAGAGATATCCACATCTTTTTGAAACAGGAGAAATTCCAGAACAAGGTACTAATCCTTTTCTTGGTATTTATTTATAAGATTAGCATGTTGTAATTGCTTTGCTTGTTAGGTGTTTGAGCTGAATGTTAAATATTACACCCTTAGCCTACTAAGAGTAATCTCATTCGACGACGAATGTTCCCAAAGGGGAGATATTTTAACATCTCGCAAATTGAAAGAACTAGAAAGAACTAGAATTAGAAAGAGTGATTTTTTTGGAAATAATAAAAATATAGAAAATTGGTTAAGTTAAGTTAAGTTTGAGTTTTAGTCAACTTCAAACGGACATAACTCCTAGATCAGGATGAGTTATATGTACTTCCAGGTATGTTGGAAAGATTTTGGAATAATCTTTCCAACGCCGCCAAGTTTGTGCGATTTCGAGTTCGTATGAATGAGATATTCCCTTTGGAAGTTGGGCTGTTCAAATAAGGAAATGTCCAATACGGATTTTTAAAGGATGTTTTGGTCTTTTCCATGCCCTATTATTTTAATTCATTTTTGGTGAATTATTTAAGGGTCAAAACTGAATTGGTTCAATTTAGGCAATTGGAGATTTACGCTAGGGTTTTTGGAGAAAGAACGCAAGAGGAGAAAAGAGGAGAAAGAGCAAAGTTCGTCGTTCTTGAAGGTTTAGCTTGTGGATTTTGACAAGGGTTGATCCCTAAAGAGGTGTGTGAGATCAAATAGTGTTGGGTTAGTTCACCTACTCGCCCAACTTGATTCAATTTCAGCAAAGTATATTGATTTGAAAGTAAATCCCTTAAATTCTTGATAAAGTTCGTTTGAATCCTTGTGGGTTGTGTATTTGGAGTTTTCTTGAGATTGATTCACGTTATTAGTTGTGTTTCGAGTAGAATCTGATGTTATTTGAGGGTATAGATGATTCTAAGTGTTTGGGGAAAGAACCAATGGAGTTTAGAGGGTTTAGAGCTGGAAAACGAAGAAGAGATTTCGTCGGGGAAAATCTGGGCAGTGCCTCCGCGTCGCGGACCTGCTCCCCAGATTTGGGAAAATTATTTCGCGTCGCGGAGTGGTCACAGACCGTTCTTCCTCAAAAGTTGTTTTCGAACCAAAAATTTAAATACTTCTCTGCATCGCGGACCCACCCTCAAACAGTGATTTCTTGATATTTTCTCAACGTTTAGCTATCTAAAATCATTCCTAAACATCATGAGATCTTTCCTATCACAAATCACTATCCTTGAATCCATAATTCAATTCAAGGAAAGTTAAGAGTCAAGTCAAGAAATTTAAGAGTCAAGTCAAGAGAAGTTAAGAGTCAAGTCAAGAGAAGTCAAGAGTCAAGTAAAGAGAAGTTCATAAAGTTTTCCGAAAGTCTTTTACAAATGTCTTAATTTTGTTTTAAGACTTGAGTTTTGAGTTGAGTAAAGAGTAAAGTTTGAAGTGCATTTCTTCAAAAGAGTATATCGGGACTATGTATTCCCAAAGAGTAAATGTTTTCACATTTAAACAAGAAAGGAAACTGAGATTTACAAAAGAGCCTTTGAGCTAGTTTTCAGTAAAGAGTAAGAGTAAAGTTCATTCTTCAAAGATTATACGGGAACTAAGTATTCCCAAAGAGTTAAAATGTTTTCACATTTGAGCAAGAGAGGAAACTGAGATTTCCAAGAGAGCTTTTAAGCTAAGTTTTTGAGTAATTATCTCAAACCAAAGAAAAAGTTATATTTTTAAAAACATATGAGCTAAAGTATATTTTGGGAGTAGTATTGAGCACCGATATAGGGACGAGCTTCGGTTCAGATAACTTA